>KZ348033.1:0-11470 GCA_002352805.1 Teladorsagia circumcincta | reverse complement strand
TTTGCTATGGTGTGATTGTGATATCCCGCAACGGCTACATAAGCACCTACTGAAACACTTTCATTCATTCCACATGGAGCTGCCGTAGCAGCTGGAGGGTAGCGAAGGTGAAGGGGGGGGAGAATGGGGGGGAAGAAGGAAACCAATCCCTAAAAATGGTAAATTCCTAAATCCTTTTTGACGTCATGTCATGACATGATGATACTAGTTACTATATGAAACACCTTTTCTGTGTATAGGCATCCTTTCTACGAGATTTTGGTGTCATAAAAAGTAGCGTAGGAGGTAGCACAAGAAAGGAAGGTCCCGGCGGTTGACGGGGGACTAATCTGATATTATTGTATGTCCATATAGAACGCCTTTTTGTGCACACGTCTTCCCCTCAAGGAGTTGGTGTCAAAAGTGGTAGGGAGCATAGTGGAAGGTGCGGAGCATACGCTGGGAAGGATGGCACCGGCGGTTGCCGGGGGACGAATCTGGTACTGTAATAAATACTGGGTATTTCTAATTCAACATCTATAAAATCAATATCAAATGGTGAGCTTCAGCAAAATCAGGCGTTCTTTGGCACAAAGGTTTGCTAAGGTAATTCACGAAGTACCTGAAAGGCTGGTTCTTCAGCGGTGGGATTCCACTTCCACCAAAGTTTACCGTGTCATGTGCGCGGTAGCGTGCGGTGCTTGACCGGTGTCATTATACCATTTTAATCAAGACCTCATGAGACATGATGGGATAATGTCCTCTACCGTAAAGCAATAATCCAGATCGACTCAGTGGGATAGAAATGGCCAATAATGGCACCATGGATGTCACCTAAATTGCAATTGACAAAATGACCAGAGAAACAAAGAAAACGCCTTCAAACATGGAGTCCCCTTGAAGTAGGAACGGGGTGTGGGGCGGGTTGTCTGCGAACTTGCATTTTTTGCTAGCTCGCGCTATCAAGAAATGCAACTGCAATGGCGTATGCACTAATAGAGACAACGACTCAGGCACCATTACAATCAACGAGATATGATAGATAAACGGCTCATGCGAGTAAAAGCAATCAAAATATGTATAGGCAGCATTCCTCCAGAGGCGGCGCAGTTCATATGCAATCGCGCAAGACCACGCAGCCAACCTAATTCGTACAAAAGGCCAGGAGTAGTATCCAAAAGCCACCTTCTTGAGTCCTAGCGCTGGTGTCGCATTCTTTCGAGCAGCGTCAAGGGCGCATCTGTGCTACACGTGGGCTGCTCTATTCACCCAATAAATGATTCTTCGAGTTGGATTTTCCGCTGGGAGTGTCACTCCAAAAACAACCTTTTTCTGAAAACGCGGATGCTACAAAAGAGCGGAAGCGCAGGAGAAACCTGAGCGAGGTCCAGCAACTGCCAAACAAAGACAAGGCTAATAGTTAAGGCTCATGAAACGTAAGAAGTGTCATAAAACGATTGTAATATGCAAAGGATTCAATATATGGAGAGTCGAACCTCACTGCTTTGTTGCGGTGCTCGCGTTGTTGAAATTTCGCATTCATGTCTTTGTTGTGGGAGGGGGGGGGAAGGGAGGTAGAACAAGTACACAGATGTTTCATGATAAGAAATGACAGCAGCTGATAAAAATTATAACAGACGATGGAATGTAAGTGAAGCTAAATACGTGACGTCGTCGAGTTGAGAATACAGTGCTTGGATTCACTGCGTGAGCTATTTGGTGCTGTACGGAATCATGGGTGTCACGTGAAAGGAGCCGATAGCAACTAATGAAGGTTGATAAGGGATGTGAGAATGAATATATCACGGAAGATATACAGATCTCTGCCGTGACGTAACGTGATCAGCACTGACAATGATGACGAAATATGGTGATAAGATTGGTAATGGGTGAAAATACTGGCTCGCCACTGGGACTGCAGAAAAGCTAGTAAAGGAAAGCCTAGCAGAAATCTTCACAAACGCCCACTTCTACAGAGCAATCATGCACATGTTTTCACTAGATTGAGTTATAATATTTCCCTGTTTTTCAGATATTACTGATAAGAATGCTTACTCGATCGCCTGACCTTCAACTCTTGGAAGAAATCTTCCCTTCGACCATGGCTTTGTGCTGCGCCAGAGTAGTGACGAGAGTGATAGTGCAGGCGGGGAGCGCAGACAGTTCGCGGGTGGCGAGAGCGAATGTTCGCGCGTGAGAAGTGAACAGACGAAAATCCTCGAAGAGCCGAAGACGACTCCTCGACAGTTTTCACCCAGCTTCACGCGATCCCTACGATTGGCTGCAGAGCTGCTGGTCTCTTGCTGTCGATGAGCGAAGCATTTTCACTGATTACGACAGCAGTGGTGATGCTCGTCCAGCGTCGTAATCAAAAAGCGAAAAGGGATTCATTCCGCGGATTACGAACTCTCGGTCTTTTCTTTGTGACTATACCATATACCAAACCTCAAACCTTAGTCTAAACAGGCCGTTATTCAGCTTCCTGCAGCAGGGCCGCGAGGAAAACTCTAGTTAGAAACGTAGCCATTTTGATCTCAACCTTGCTCGAGCTTCTAGTACAGCGGATGATATAATGAAATCTCAAAGAATTTCTCCATTATGACGATATAACTATTTTCGTTTCTGTTTCTTGCACGGTATCACAGTTTCTATTCATACTTTCCTGTTTCTATCAAAATTCAAAAACAGTGAATAAAGTCGGCCCGGTAGGGCAATGGCGACGACTGAAGACCGGCACCCACTTCGCGCAATGAAACCGTCTCGTCCCTGCGCGCGCGGCAAAAATGGTCGTGTTACGGGAAGAACATGAAGATAGAGCGTATGATTCACTTTTCAATTCCAGGCTGATTATTCCTTCAAGCGAGATCCTTTTGGAAACGTAAGTTTCTCATGATTATTAGGATATTCCAGAAAATTTCACGATAGATTTGAAAGCAATGCAATTCGTCCTGAGACGAGGCTTTCACATAGACAGGAGAGAAACTTGCAGTATTTTGGATTCAGCGCCATTTTTCTTAGCTCACTTACTTGTGCAGTATTGATGGCTGCGTAAAATTTTAGACTGATTCACAATTTCTGCAACAATGCAATAGATTATATCTAACGCTAGATAAGATTTGAAGGCAAAGGTCGGGCTCGATATGAGGCATTGTGGCGACCGAAAGTGGGATAGATATGGGAAATGGAACGACAGTGGAGAAAAAACGAAAAGAAAGCGTCGACAAGGCCGGAAAAAAGCCTGCACTCCCACTGGCAGTGAAGGAGATTGGTTGAGAGAGAGGCTTGTCCAAAGAAGTTTTCAGGACATGCCAGCCGTTCAGTCGCTTCGCAAGGCTATCAAGCTAACTAGTTTCACTCGTTATGCCAGCCACGCATCACTTCCGGATGTAGGCGATCATAGCTGATGCAGGCCAGCTTTCGCTGTAAATAGTACCCGGGGAACTTGTCAGCGCACCATCTTGGTTGAGGAGCGCTGTGTCATCCTTCTGAGTGCAGCCCAGCCCGTACTGGTGACGGAAACACTTTCCATGAGTGCCTCATTTTGACTTGTGCTTTTGAAGGAATCCTTCGCGGAAAAATCATGACACTTTCCCACCCATAAATCTCTTACTAGGGACCAATCGTCTCTGATAAGAGCGAAGAGACCAAAAAATTTCACTTGTTTTGGTAGACAATCCAAAAAACCGGAAGAACTGGTACGGGTTCAAATTATCGCCGGCTTCTGTCACAACGCTGGCGGTGGGAACGATTCCACTTGGTTCTCTGAAGGCCGTAACCAGGAGCTCTTTTTGCTTACGAGCTCACTACACTAACATCCCACACTTTGATTGTACCATATTCAATCGATAGTTTTGTCTCTAATCTCCAAAATTGAACCCTTTACCAGGATTACTTCATTGCGTCGCCTGATACGTAGGCGCCCCAAGACGCGCTTCTTTCCATTCCCCGCCTTTGGCTCTGCCCGAATTACCTTCAAGGGTCCATGAACTGGGTTTTTTGTTTGGTTGTTTCTCTTTGGAATCCGTATCTTCTTGCATGAAACTTTGTGTGTAGTCTGTAGTGATCACAACTGACAGATTTATGTTCGGGAAAAAACGCAAGCGGTTTCCGAGAAGGATTCCTGTGAAGGAGGACTCCACAAAAAGGAGGAAGGGAGAAATTGCCTATTTGGTAAAACGGCGAACCACTCGAGGGGGCGGCCGACACGCAATCGGCAATGGTAGGTTTGACCTAGCCAATCTAGCATGGCGCAATCTTAGCGGGTCCGACGGTCTCCGCCCACCGTCTATCTAGTCACTCGCCACAGTTCTATACGCGGCGAGTGAGAGATCATCAATGCTGAGATCAAAGGGAAAGAAATGGGTCCCTTTTCTCACGTTTTGGATCATTTTTCATGGTTTCGCTTTCTTTCTGGTGCTACTCAACATCCCTACCTTGACTTAGAATGGGCTGCTTTTTCACCGCAAATTCTGACGTAGTGTCAACTTTTGCAAGCCCGGTAACCAAGAATCTTATTGTCTCACGCTTGATAGGACTGTTACAACAATCTCGCGAAAAGCCCGTCGTGCACTCGTTTTTTACGAGTATGGCTTGAGGTCTTCAGCCAGTTAGGCTGCATTTAAGATTACTAGAAGGTTGGCGAGGGCGCCTTGCCCCAATCCACGTCGCGCTGAAGCTTCACTCTGCTCATCGTCGATTTTTTCATTCCAATTATCTACACTCCGTGATTAGCTTCAACCTGACGCTATCGATAAAGGATCTAGATAGGCCGTCGATCATTAAGCAGCGCAGTTCCGACGTGAAATTGTGACAGTGTTCAGATATATCTAAAGATCTGTGAAGATCCTACTATACATAAGCGGCTAAGTGTGCCTGTTGGTGTGTGTGTATGTGTGTGTTTGTGTGTTTGACCGGAAATTCATAGCTCGGGTACCAGCTGTCGCCAGGAGCTGATTTCAGGACATGATATATGGGGTGGGACGGGAACATACTTGGCACTTACTTACTTAGACGACCCGTTGATCAGCACGGCGGTTGGCCTTGCGCAGGTCCCAACTTCTTTTCCATTGCTCGCGGTGTTGGGCCTTTGTTGTTCAGTGTACGGCCACCTTAAGGAGACACAGGATCACATACGTTGTTTCAGTATGCCAAAGAGTCTGCCCAACGTAAATGAGGGCGGCCGAGTGGCCGCTTCTTCTCACGCGGATACCATCGAGCAGTCTTTGAACTCCAGCGCCCATCACTTCCTCTGATCAAATGCCCAGCGATTCGATGCTTTGCTTCATTGACGTGAATTGAAACGTCCTTAATCTTCGACATAGCTCTGACGTCAGAATTGTGTAGGTTCAGCTCTCGTTGATGGCTCAGCGTTAAGCCTATTAAATGACGTTCAATTGATGCCTGAGCGGATTGAAGCCGCTTTTCCAGCAATTTTGTTAAGGCCCAGGTTTCCCACGCGTAGCTGAGAGAAGGCAGCACTGACGAATTGAACAGGTCGGCTCGGAGCTTGCGATCTTTGGTATCCTCAGCTGACTCCCAAGATATATGTACTCTTCGACGTCATCAATGGGACTTCCTCTTAGGAGTACAGGGACGCTAGTTGAGAATGGATTCCGCATGACCTTTGTTTTAGAGGTGTTGATAATGAGACCACAAGGACTTCCTTTCTCATTCAGAAGATTCAGCATCTCTGGGGCATGTTCTGGCGACTCCGTAATTAAGACAATGTCGTCGGCGAATCGGAGGTGATTTAGAAGCACACCATTAATGTTGATTCCTAAGCCGCTCCAGTCGCATCGGCGTACCACAGATTCCAGGCAAGCAGTGAAGAGGTTAGGTGACATTGGATCACCCTGTCGCACGCCTTTCTCAACTGCAACCTCAACGTTTCTGTAGAAAGGACGAAACACAGTCGAGCAGTCCGTGTAGCATTCGCGCAGCACATCTATGTACGGGCTTTCCACGCCTTGGTCTTCCAGCGCCTCCCATACCTTCGTTGGTTCCACTGAATCGAACGCTTTCTTGTATTCGACAAACGTCATCACCAGAGGTAGGTGATGCTCGCGGGATGCTTCGATAAGTCGTCGACAGGTCATGATATGGTCGAGGGTTCTGAAATTGCGGCGAAAGCCTGCTTGCTCTACTGGCCTACTGAGCCTCTTCCAGTGTTCCTCGTATGCGTGCCAGTATGCAACGGGTAAACACTTTGTAGAATACGGGCAAAAGCGTGATGGGACGATAGTTCGCCAGGTCTTCTTTATCACCTTTCTTGAACAGTAACAGTAAAACTGTCGAGGACTGCTTCCACGCTCTTCGACAGAACATTCGGCCGAGTAACGCGTGTACCTCTAAGCAAGGGCTCGATATAAAGGCAGACCGCGTGCTCGAAGGAGTTCTATAGTGATTCCGTCTTTTCCAGGCGCCTTATTTCGGGGCATGGTTTCAATGGCATGGCGCACTTCCGATGTGAGAAAGGCAAAACGTCATCTGTACTCGATGCTTCCTTTCGATTGACGGGAGTGTTTGATTTGAACACGGCGGTGTAGAACGTTGCCAGAGTTTGCTCCATTTCTTGTATCGATGAGCAGCGGGACCGGTCCGAAGCCTTGAGGCACGGGATCCTTAGGCAATGTTCGGCAATCCTTTTCCTAGCTCTCTTCAGGCTCCGCCTCTTTTCCGCTTCGTCTAGAAGTCTTGACCTTGCAAAGTTCGCATGGTCTTCAGCAATCCGTTTTCTACACAACCGACTCAATAGAGTATACTCCATGTGATCTCCTTGTCTGTCCATATTCCTACGTTTCTCGGGTAGAGCACGAGTAGCTGCAGTGATACGACGAGCGTTATGGTTGGGAGCAGTACTGCGACAACTTTCTTCAATTCTTGTTACCGTTTGCACGAGGCTATCTTAGTCAGCGTTGATGTCACAGACCATTTTGAACTGCTCTTCACTCGCAAGCCTCGAGGCAACGTCTTGTACCGTGGGCGTGGACTGCCTAGAGCGTATGCGCGTCAGGCGTACTAGGCTGCGGTCGAGATGGAATCTTCCTCGAAGAAAACGGTGATCGCTCCCCGTGTTGAAAGAAGGCACTACTGCAACATCCGTCATGATTCTACGGTTGCATAAGATGTGATCCAACTCATGACAATGCTGCCCATTCGGGGTTGTATGAGTCCATCTTCTTTTCTGCGGTTTGAGAATGTGACTATTGGTATGATAGAGGTGACGGAGTTCGCAGAAATTGGCTAGCCTCTGCCCAGCTTCGTTACGATCTTCAGCCGAATGCGGACCGATGTAGACTTCTCCGGCTCTTCTTGATCCTATGCGGGCGTTGAAGTTTCCCATCACCACGACATAGCTGCATTGTCTGCAAATGAGCTCTTCCAGTTGCTCATAAAAGTCGTCGTGCTCCTCTTCATCGCTGTCTGCTACGGGTGCATAGACTTGTATCACCGTAATCTGCACATCCCTCGAAAGCGAAGCGGCTAGCATGGCGAGCCGATGACCATAAAACGTTACACTACGCACATGCTTGGAGAACTCCGGTGAAACTATGAAGCCGACGCCTCCTGATGTTGAGTTGGATTTGCGGGCTCCAAGAAACACTGACGTCCCATAGGTCCACGTGCAGGATAAGGATTCCTTCCTTTTTGTTTCGCTGAGATCAATTACACGGTATTTGATCCGTCGAGCTTCGTCAATAAGTGCAGAAAGCTGAGCGGCCGAACTGATGCTACGGCAGTTGTAGGTGCAGGCAATCAATTGGCTCGCTCTTATCCGTCTCCTTTGGTAGCCTACGGCCCTGAGATTTCCTCACCTTTGGCTGTTTGCTGATCCAGCGCTACCGGACTGGGCAGGGACAACTTGCAGGAGACTAGGGCAGTTACAAGAAGTGGTTGTGGTATTTTTCGTCCCACGGGATAGCCTTACCAGGGCGTTCCCGTTGCTCAAGGAGAGCGCCGTCCCACCAAGGGCTTGAGCACTTCGGGTTCTTTAGTCACGGAAATTGGTATGGGGTTTGCGCAGCCCTATCCTGAAAGATATTACGATCCCGCCTCAAGCTCGTACACCACTACAAGGGACGAAGTGTGGGACAGGAACATGTTTGATGGGGGACAGAATGTGATAACGGATGATAAGAGCGTCAAAAAGCAAATTTCACAAAGTTCACAGCGGGTTTTCCAGCAGCGGCGAGACGTTGGTTCTGACAAGTGATGTGGAGGCTGGGACGGGAACATATTTGGTGGGAGAAAGAAAGTGATAACGGATGATAAGAGCTGATCAGAGGCGTCAAAACGCAAATTGCACGAAATTCACAGCGGGTGTCCTAGCAGCGTGAGGCGTCGGTTCTGACAAGTGATGTGGAGGGTGGGACGGGAACATGTTTGGTGGAGGGGCAAATAGTGATAGCGGTTGATAAGGGCTGATATCAACAACATGCGCTAGGACATGGAGGGCCATTTAACTCAGATTTCAGGTTACGTATTTTTTGATATCACTTCATTTGCGATGCTATCATAAGCACCGAGCACCACTCGACCGCTACACTCACAAAACAAATACTGGGTATTTCTACAGCAACATCATCAGCAACTATTTTCCGACCGCTAAATTGTCCTGACATCCAATGGATGGATGTTGTTTACAGACACCTCTTTAACTCCGCAGTCCACCGCGCGCATCACTGTATGAGCTCCAGCACAAATGGACGCAGACTATGGAATGGTCAGCTAACGCATTTCATGAGGAATCTTATTGCTTAGCGGTGGAAACTAACGCTCTACCATCTGCTAAGTTTCGCTTACGCCTTCCGCATCATTCGCATGCGCAATGGCGTGCGATGCCAAGCTGGTCTGGAAATATAGAGTTTGGTTCTTAAATACTTAGAGCCCGAAAGCTACAAACACGATCTGAAATCGTCATGTGCAAGATGGCTTGCTATGTTCCTTCAACTAAGATCCACCACACTTGCCAGTGAGAGAGGGTGCAGTGTGATAACGAATGAACAAACAGCGGTAGTCTAGCTCTTAAGATATTGGAGTTTCGACTGCTGAAGTTCAATCTTGTCCACCTTGGGCTTTCCTGAATTTTGTGTTGAAGACGAGAGTGTTGAGCACCGGCAATCCCTACGTGCAATGTCACTGTCAGTCAGTTACTTTGATAAATTATAATTAAGATAGTAATAAAAACAAGTAGTTTGATTCACTTTACTTCTATATTAGATACAATAATTCATAGGAATTCAAACTCCGTGGCTCGATTGCAGCCCATTCAATAGAAAAACGAAACAAGACGGAGTGATTTTCTCTTGAGAGAAAACAAATATTAAATTTAATCAAGCAAACAAAACCAACAAAAAAATATTCATTATTCAATGCGTTACCATTGCGCCGTCGACATTTCTTTCCATCACTGAATCTGGCTTTACTGGGTGGCAGTTCACAGCGCAGTTCATCTCGTTTCCACCAACACCTCAGAAAGATTGGCCTCAGAGGAGGTTTTGCTTTCGGTGTTAGAACTACTAAATCGTTAGAGCTAGGCCGTGCTCTTTGTGGATTTGTTAGCGCATTGCACCCAGTTCATATTGCTGGTGAATATGGATGATTAAGAGAAACTAGAAGGAACATGACGATGTCAGATTTTTCTCAAACTTCTCTATTTTCGCAACCTTGGCATGTGAGTTATGAGTCTATTGGATTTGTTGTGCCTTATGAGGTGTTTGGTGGAACATCCATTTTGGGCCTAAGTTTCGACTCAGTCGTCGTCTTCGGAGGCTGGCGGTTCCACCGTATGAGCCAGACCATGTAATAGAGTAAACAGATGCACAGTGTTTTGAGGGAGCGTCTTTCGCCTGTCTCATCCCCTTCAGATTTTACTTTTTGGTCCTCTTTGTTATTTGGTGCTTGAAAGTTCCTAACCGGAAGTGATGAGGAATCCAGCCTAAAACGCTAGGTTGGCCCTTAAGTAGTGCCGTTTTTTTAAACAAAATTTTTTCTTCTTTATCTCTGCTATTTTGTAACGTTCTATTAGGTTGTTGCATTTGAAATGTCGCTCAGATTTAGTTTGACCCCAATCAGCTGCGTTTCAACCTCCAGAGGTAGTTAAGCATTTATTCGAAAGGGGAAATCCAGTAGCATAAAAGCGACTACTCGTAGCCTATACCCTTTCGTTATTTACCTAAATTTTTTCCTTCGAACGATGACTGGTCAAAATTCGGTGAATGTTTAATGCCATCTTTAGGAGCTAAATTCAGCTCACACGGTAAGAGCAAACTTTTGTTAAGAAGATGCGACCTACATCAAACCGTGCAGTGGCTCGGCGAGGAAGAAAAACAGTCGTTTAGTGGACTCACTTCACAACAAAAAAGCTGCATTTTTTGGATTTCTCGGGGATAAATCATCAACAAAAAATGCGAGTTGGGCTGATGACCACTGGCTTCGCTGCCAAACACTTCTTGTTACACTTCACCTAACTGCTGATTATCAAACTCAAAGCGGCACGTTGTGGAGGAGAAACGGTTCTGAGTGGCGCACAACTGCTACAATTTTCAGAAAAGGACGCCGTGTCTTTGCGTTGATAATGGCGAAGCCTAGCGCAATAAGGTAGTATCCATCTCTTGTTCCGAGGTGCCGAATTGATGGTGTTTCAACAGAATTTTGAGAACGTTTAAAAACGAGATTTCAAATGCAACAACCTAATATAAATCGGTCGATAGGAAATTATCTGCTCTACAAGATGGTGTGTTTCTTTCTTGCAAATGTTGTACACTGCTCGAATTTCAGGCATGCAAAGAGGGAGCTCCAGGCGACGAAATTTTGCCGGACCGACAGTTGTCCCTAACTCTACTTCCCCCGGGAAGATCGAACAAGGGTGTACCATTTACATACTCATAACATCATATGACCGTTCCGCTGTTAGATTGTAAGAAATGTCTTGCAATGTTTCCAGACTCGATTTCCTCTAGAACATCATTGCTTTATAACAAGTGATATGTCATTCGTGAGCATCTTCTCCGCTCTATTCGGTCATATCATTTGTGTTTAATTTCGTTATGCAAACAAAGTACAACATTTTCTGAAGCGGAACAAGTCTCCTAGTAGAGCAGATAATTTACTATAGAACCTTATGACGAATTTCAATAAAACAAAGGAGTTTACGGAGAAAATTTTTTCTGAAAAAAAAAGGATACTACTTATGGGACAACCTAATAGCTCAAAAAATTGGAGTAATACCTGCAGAAGGCGACGTGTGAATGGACTGACTAGTTGCTCAAGTCGGGCGTGGTATGGTGCTCCTCGAAGAACATGTTAACCTTTTAGCATTTTTCTCGAAATTTTGCAGTAGTAAGCGTAAAGTGGATACTAATTAGGGACAACCCAATTATAGAGAGGCATCGAATAATATATCATGTTCAAATGCAATGAAATGTAATGCAGATAACGATGACACATATTATGCTGAACAAATAAAGCGCCGAAACAATAAAAAAAATCA
>KZ348027.1:6678-18419 GCA_002352805.1 Teladorsagia circumcincta | reverse complement strand
ATATGGAACGATATCTGTGAGTATTTATGTCGGTATCCTATCCTTTCTCACCTTTTCAGACTCTTGAGCCGTTTTGTTTAACACATTGACGACAGCGTGATGCGCATACGCTTCACTTTCACTTGGATGAGCCTGTACATTTTTATCATGATTCAAGACTAAATATGCTTCACCGAATGGCAAAACAGTATATGAAGTAGTAGTAACAGAATTGGTAAAGTGGCATTGACGATTCTGCAAAAAAAGAAAAAGACAAGAGGTACATGTTCATTGGGCTGTCGTCAATGTGCTAAACGGCTTTGTATTTGCTGAGACGCCAGTGGAACAGTGGGAATTATTCTTGTTCCACCGACGTCTACCAGCAAATCTATTGATAGGTTTTTTTATAGAATCCCTTCGTTAGTGAGTTGTTTCGTCCATCTGGGGCGTTGAGCACATGGTACAAGAGTAGCCAGTGAGAATAAAAACACTGGTTTTATTGAGTAGTTTGGGAGTTTCTGTATAGGCCGAACAAGCTCCTGCAGTTCTAGATGTGTGTAAATGCGTGGGGCATCACAAAAGGGAGCGGTCAATGCCAGACGAAGGCTCTGCTCTTGTTCTATTATATTTGTGTTTTATTATTCGTTATTGCTTGCAAGCTTTTGACCGACATAATTCGAAGATTTACCATCCCAATCGCAACGATTATCCAGTTACATTGAACTGCACAGTTTATGTTTGAAAATGAGTTCATTATGGACAGATCTGAAAAGGTTTTTCACTTTTCCAGATTGTACCGATGAAGAGCTAATGAGTTATTGTGCACACAATGATTCAAAGTATCCGATTGCTTTCAACGGAACCTGTATTGCTACGGCTCACAAGGGAATGACGACAGCTTCTGACCAGTACTTCACGTGAGTGGTTAGGAATTGTTTTGGCTAGAGCTGATTGTAAGAATAATTTCTATCTGATCAGAATCTATTACATCTTTCTTCACATATGGCCACTTCAGTTTTTTCTTCACATATGGCTATAGGAAGTCTGTAGCTAATTTACTCAACTGTCGCCGGCTGGCAACGCTTGGGGAAACAACTGACCGACTTAAACTTATCTCGACACTAGGCTGCTGATGTGCTACTTCTTCCTCTTCCACATAATATTGAAAACTCCGGTTCAGTAGCATCCGCAAATGTACACTGTTGTGCCAAACTTCAGGACGAGGTAGATAAAATAACATAATCTGTTAAGAATCAAGTGGAATCGGAGTTGTGTATGCATGTTGCCAAGTGCCCTACAGTCATACACAGAAAGTTTACATCGCGCGGCCCCCAATCGGCTTCGATATGGCTCCAATTGCGCGCGTATTGCAACTTGATGTGCTCGATAGGAAGGGACAAGACAAAGTATGGCCAGCAGCGACCAGCTAGAGCTGTCCTTGTCAGCAACCTTTGTACTGTACTGTTGCAGTCTCCTTTTGTATATCAATTATCGAGCTATGTTAACTAGCAGTATACCATGCAAATACCAGTACATAAAGCATCCTATAGCCTCCGTCGTCCAGTGAAGGATGAGCTTTCGCTCAGAAGAGAGATATCTTCAATAGAAGAATGATAATCTGAGTTACATTTGAAGAAATGTAATAACCAAGAGATCAGATGGAATTGACGATATTGGTGAGGTGAATTGGCCGACGCTAATAGCATTAGCAATGATGTGGGCATTTGTAATAATGGCATTGGTGAAAGGCTACGAGTATATGGGAAAAGTCGCCTACGTAAGTCAAGTGACTTTTGGACAATAGAGTTTTATTACATTTTGGGTCTTGTTTTTAGGTCAGTTCAACAGCTCCCTACGTAATGATCATAATACTATTCTTTCGTGGAATCACTCTTGAAGGTGCTTCTGAAGGAGTGAACTATTTTTTAGGAAAACCAGATTTTAAGAGATTGCTAAGCCATGAGGTACGTTACGATTAGTTACATCTGGTATTCCTTCACTGTTCATGAAGAGCAGAGAGGGGCCGTGGTATAAAACGTCGTCATTATCCATCAGACAATGTATTGAAGTACCCTATATCCAAAAATGTCCATCCTCACTGTAGAGTCGTTTTGTACAGGTTCAGCAGCGGATTTAAAAACAATTTGTGATATCTGCGACCTCTATACCGTTTCTTCCGCGCAGACGGGTCGATGATCTCCGGATATGTCACCTGTTTGTAATTTATGCATTTATTACAGACATGGGCAGCAGCTCTCATACAGATCTGTTATGCGATGAGCATTGGATACGGCGGTATCATTGCCCTTGCGTCCTACAATAGCCGCTATAATAACTGTTACAGGGTTGGTTTGTTTCATTTCTTCATAACGCTTTTGACAGCGAAGTGAGGGCTTATTAAATGATCTTCTTCTCCTCCCTAGCGTTAGTCCCGCGCAGTCGCGAGGTCCACTGTCTTTATTAGGATTCCAGTCGACTCCCTCCATTTCATCCATGCTGCGTTGATCCTTGCCATCACTGCCTGGTCCACACTACCGTCAGCTGCCAGATCGCTCCCAAGGTACCGGAAGTCCTCCACTCTTTTGATGGTTTCTCCATGACCGCCTATGATTGGTTCAGTTCCCTCTTCAGAACTCAGAAACTAGGTCTTCTTGATATTCAGTCGGAGCCCACCTTGTGCCAGCACTTCCTGCCATTTCTGCTCCTTGATCGATGTTCCTCTCTGCTCTCCGCTGCCAGGGCGATGTCGTCAGCGTAAAAGATGGTCTTCATTGGTCCCTCTATGAGCTTCACCAGGGTATCTAGTGTCAGGAGGAAGAGGAAGGGGCTCAGAGCTGATCCTTGGTGCACCCCAATCGCGATGTTGACCTCTTTTAGGCCACATGGGGTGCGTATGGTTGCCTTGGCCCCATTGTACATGTCCTTCACCAGAGAAATCAGGTGTTCTGGGACGTTTGTTCTCTGAGCGTTCTCCACAGTACTGCTCGCGGTAGGCGGTCGAATGCCTCCTCCAGGTCGAGGAAGGCTAGGTAGCAAGGTCGGCGCTTTTCTCGATTCTTCTCCATCACTTGCCTGGTTATGGTAATGGTATCCGTTGTCGACCTTCCTGGCATGAACTCGAACTGTTCCTGGGAGATAGGGACCAACTTTCGCAGCCTAGAGTCGACCACTCACTCATACAGCTTCATTGTGTGAGCAGTCAACTTGATTCCACGGTAGTTGGAGCAGTCCATCGCGTCCCCCTTTGTTTGAAGATGGGGACGATAGTGCTTATTCTTCAGGCGTCCGGCGTCCTTCCTTTCGCAGTGACAGCGTTTAGGAATCGGGTGAGCATCTTATCTCGTAATCGCCGAGCGCCTTCCATGCCTCTATGGGTACTCCATCCCGACCAACCGCTTTTCAAAGCTTCATCTTCCTTACTTCTCGACGAACCTCATCCTCTGTCCAGAGTGGGATGGGACCAGCCGTCGCCTCTGCTCGCGAGTCATCTTGTGAGGGAACTCCTCGTTCAGGAGTGCACTGTAGTACTCCTCCCATCTCCTCTTGACTTCAATCGGCTCTCTCAAGACGGCGCCATTGCTGCTCTTCACGCTAGTTGCAACTCTGATACACTGGGTAGCTCGGTGCCGACCTTTGGCCAACCTGTAGACAAATTTCTCCGCATTCTGGCCCTCCAGCTTCCCATACATGGCGTCCATTTTCGTGTTCTTAGCCTTGTTGACGGCTGCCTTGGCGAGCCTCTTGCAACTCATGTAGGCAGCGAAGTCTTCAGGGCTCCTTGTCTTTTGCTGGAGCTTGTATGCTTCCTTCTTCCTCTTCACGACTCGCTGGACTTCCTCGTTCCAGAACCACGCTGCCTTATCTCCCCTGGTTCCACCTGGCGTCTTGCCCAGTACTTCCTTGGCGCACCGTAGGATGGTTTCAGCCGCGTTGCTCCAGGTCTGCTGTGTTGGCCCATCAGGATCTGGGAAGCAACTTCCACCCTTCGTTTGAGGTCGCTACTTCCACCACCGGATTCTCCGCTCGGTTCTAATTCTTATCTTCTTGGAGAGGTGCACGGCAATGGCTGCTAGGAGGGGTCTGTACTGCGGAGCCAATTCTTTGGCAGGGAGTACCTTGATGTCCTTCACAGTTCTGAGAGATGTTTTCTTACGAGCACGTGTTAGATTTCCGTTTGTCTCCTTCCACTGCTGTAGGTCATATTCTGAGTCTCCCTTTCCGTGAAGAACGTGCAGCAGACTGTCAGATCGTGGACTGTAGCCAGGTCTACAATTCTCTTTCGGCGTTTCTCACGCCTAGCTCTATTCCACCATGCAGCCTTTCCAGGCCTCTCCTGTCACTACCGACGTGGCCATTCAGATCTCCTGCTATGGTGAGGAACTCGCCGTCTGGAATCGATCTGATGGCATCGTCAAGGCAAAGATAGGACTCGTCCTTCTCACTTTCAGGGCAGCCGGCTTGCAATGCGTACATGGAGGGTATGGTCCAGTACCCCTCTTCGTGTCTATCCTCACAGCCAATATCAGATCGGGGATCCTGCTCACAGCGGAGACTCCGCTACCGCTATGGCCATGCCGTTCCGCTTGGTGTTCCGCTTCTACATTGTAGTAGAGCTTGACACCCCCCCCCCCAATTACCCTGGCCTTAGCTCCCTTCCATCGTGTTTCTTGTAGGCATAAGACTTGGATTTATCTGCGTATCATTAGATCAGCAGCCTCCCGGAACTTTCCTGTCGGCGATCCTACGTTCGCAGTCCCATCAAACTAGCTTCTCTGGCCGAGCTCGTTCACTCCTCGTTAGCCCTCGCTCACTGTTCACAGAACTCGGGTGGGGCCTCTGTACGCCACTTTCGGGCGACGTCCTAGCTTTATGACTGATTCTTTTTGTGACTTCATGCATGGTTTTTGTGATTAGGATCTTCATCAGCTGCCTGTAAACCTGGGCCTGACGTTGGTACTAGAACCATTTTTGCAATTTTTGCGAGGCATGGCTTTGATTTTTGCGAGGCAAGGCAGAGATGGAAGAGTGGTTAAGAGTGTAGACTCGTGTCTGCTCCTCTCGGTTGCGGGTTCAATCCCTGTCGAGATTGAACTCGTGTCTGCTCCTCTCGGTACCCGCAACCGAGAGGAGCAGACACGAGTCTACACTCTTAACCACTCTCCCATCTCTGCCTTGGCTTATTAAATAATGCGCATTTTTATTCAGGATGCTTGGATAGTGGTATGGGGTGTTATAATTATGAGTATAGTTGGAGGTGTTGCCGTGTTTGCGACGCTAGGCTATCTGTCTCGTCAAGTTCACAAGCCTATAGAGGAAGTGGTATCTAGTGGTGAGTATACGATTTTCTTTCCAGAACCTTTTAGCGTGGGTCTCTCGTGCTTTCATTTGTTTAATGTGCCCATTTGGGAAGAGGTTTCCCCAAACATGCAGGTGAAGCAATCTTAATGCACCTCTGTGTCAGATAAGACTCAGCCCTTTAGAACGAAGCATCCTTCTTGGAGCTGTTGATCTGGCTAATATCTTCCTCTTCCTAGGAGGGAGGAAAACTGTAGAGAAGTTATGAACGTATTTCGAGCTTACGTTGTATGAGCAATGCAATACAGTTGTCTTTAAAACATGCCCAAATTCCGGGAATGCTGCTTCTGTACTCATCAGCAAAAGGGCAGTCGAGTGCAATTTTTAGGCTCTGGTGGGAGGCGGAAAGGGAAATTAGTAGCGGGAAGGAGATAGGCTCCACTCAGAAAACGCGAGATTTGGTGAAGCAGGTGGTAGCGCTACTAGTGGAGGCTTCCATGCTTGCCTGAGTGGCGCCTGGCTAGTGTCCTGTATGAGTCTACTTCGCCTTCTATATATGGCGAGATTGCTAGGATCTAGCAATCTCCCAATGTGAAGGAGGCTGAGGCGGGGATAATTGATTCAATTAAATGTTTCGGGAGCTGCTCATCTTTCAGTGTATATTCAGGCGTATCGCTAGCGTTTGTTGCCTATCCTGAGGCGATGGAAAAAATGCCGTATCCAGCTATTTGGGCAATATGTTTCTTCGCGATGTTATTTTGTCTGGGGATTAGTACTGAAATTGGTTAGTTTCTTTATTTAGAAAGATTTTGAACATGTCTCCAGGGCAGTCTATCAGTTCAGCTTTTGCTGAGACTATTTGTACAAGCATCTATGATCAATGGCCAGTGACTAGAAAATCCAAATGGTTGGTGTCAGTATGTTGCTGCGTTTCGCTATTCGTTTGCGGTCTGGTCATGACGACTGAAGTGAGTTCGAAGATACAGTGCGTACCAAAAGTATGTGGACACCCTAAAAACGGTTCTCAGGGCCAGCTAAAGAGCTGCTCTGTCATGAAACCTTCACCATTCAACTCTCCGTGGTTAATAACCTACAATATCAGTCTGGGCGAAAGATTCCATTCCACTTTAGCAAACTTATTTTTGTGGAAAATCTTTTCTTTGTATCAAAAGTATGTGGACACCCTAAGGTAGATCAACTTTCTGCCCCAGTTTCCCAACCCATATTTACTTTTTCGTTTGTTACCTGTGCTAGCATCATTCCTCTTCACGGCAAACATATTTTCTAAAGAGGGGCGAGCAAGATGTGGGTTCCCTATATAGCTGGACCTTCCGAATGAGAAATCGCACGCCAACCCTGTCGTACGCCCTCGTTTGCAAGAGAAGAGATCCATAATCCTTATGCTAAGCTCCCACACCATTAGGGTCATTCTCAATTATTACTTGTTCAACACAGCACAAGAACTGCCCGTACTGTCTCAAAATTATCGGTCTGCTATCCACGTTCGCGCTTCGATGACTTTCCCTTTTATAGAAAAGTCCGCTCGGTGTTCCATTCAATCCTGTGAGCACATGACGCGAAAGAAAATGAAGGAAGCTTTGTGTATTGATGCGCAGCACAGTCTGGCAAGGCTGGATTTCTCAGTCATAAAAAGAATTACAAAGTGGGACGTTCAACCCGAACAGACAGCGGTTTTGTGAAAATGATAGGATCAAAATAAAAGACGTACTGTGGGAATTTTCATCTTAGACAACCTCGTCTTGTGAGAAAAAGCTTATCTTTGGCTACTCGGATGGATCTCGTTGCAAGTGAATGGACCTTTGTCGTGACTCGCAGATGTACTCACAGAGACATTTCGAAAGAGGCTGAACAATTGTCTGGGATAGTTTCGAAAAAAAGGGAAAATCGGAGATTGGCATGCCAACGTGTCAGGTAGACGATTAGGATCATAATTAGGTGCATGGATCCCGACTTCATTCTTTTTCGAGAAGCCAACGTCACTAATCACTTTTTAAGCAGCAACTCCAAGGCGAGGTCTCCGACCGTATTCCATTTGGGAAGGATGCAAACGCAAGAGTTTCGGGTGCTCGATTGGCTGGCGTATTCCTCAGACCATATCTTCATTGAAAACGTAGGGGGATAGTGGTTCGCTGCCTCTGCGCCATAGAGAAAAAGTTGTACCCCAGAAGACCTCACAATCTGGTGGAATTAGCAGGCTGGGAAGAGTTCGACGAAATAGGTATGGGGAGCCTGGCTCAAAGCATGTCACAAAGGGTGTTCGAACTTATCAGAATCTTTGGCAGGCCTACCATTTTTTGATTCTAAAGATATTCCTGTTTTTCGAAAAGTGTCCACATACTTTTGATACAAAGAAAAAAATTTCAACCGAATATATTTTGCTAAATTAGAACGAAATCTTCTGCCCATATTGTCATTGTAGGTAATCGACCACGGAGAATTGAATGGTGAAGGTTTTATGGCAGAGAAAGTCTTTATTTGACTCGCGAGAATCGATTTTAGGGTGTCCACATACTTTTTGTACGCACTGTAGTGGTTTCGAGTGATCAGGGAGGTTTTTTAGTAAGTCGATTATGGACCCATCGATTAGTGGAAGATGCTTGAGCATCACGTCGTTTTTTTCAAATGTTTAGTGTTCAAGCCTCGCTTGTATCTGTAGTTTTGTCCCCCTCCTCCCCTTAGTGGAGTTTAGCAAAAGTTCAAGATTCTTTGCAGCCGGTAACGAAGACAGTTAAGCAGGGGGTGGGAGGGCTACGTATCATTTACGCTTTCAGATGCTAGGTATCCAAATATAGGTAGAGGGACATGCGGCTTCTTCCGAAATTTAAGTAGTGGTGATTCCACGCACCAGGAAGGCAGACCGCATACAGCACTCGAGCCTTACATCATTTGCTTTTTTTAATGACTCTTTTTTCAGAGTGGCTTTTTCTGGTTCACTGTATTTGATATGTTTTGTGGTTCAACTTCTGCATGCGTCGTCATTACAGCGGAACTGGTGATACTCATGCATATCTATGGTACGATGTCTTCCGTAGTTGAATCGTCTTTTTATAATGCGTAAGAACTCGAAATTATCACAGGCTACTCAAATTTTCGGGAAGACATTTATGAAATGTTCGGAGAGCCACGTGGCGGATTGTTGTCACGTTTGTTTGGACCAACTGCTCCATTATGGGGATTATGTTGGAAGTTCATCACACCAGCAGTAGGACTGGTTCGTTTCGTTTTGTGATTGCATCCAAGCGGGCCATGCGGCCCCATATACAAAGGCTGTGTATGCGAAGCAAAAATCGCAGCTGTGCTTCCTCCTCTTTTCCTCTAATGGATTTTGAAGATGTAAATGGCCCGACCTCTCTCAGAATGAGCGGTGCCTACCTTTCTTCATTCGTGACTTCTGTTGTGGATCCTACTCCAAGTAGGATCCAAGACAGGGTGAATAACGGTCGAGGAATTTCTCAATAATGGCTCTCTACTGTGCGATAGTAGTGCCTAGAGTTAATGTACGCGCTGAGGGCGCAGACGGCTCGCAGGTGGTGAGAGTGAATGTCCGCGCGGGAGAGCGTGAAAGAACGGGCGAAAATCCTTGACGAACCGTTGCAGTTTCCTCAAGCGTTTTTCACCCTGGTCCAAGATCAATCATAATAGAGAATCAGCTCATAAGATGGGTGGCGCTTAGAAGGCAGTGAGGATAGGTTCTGTTTGGCAGGCGCTGTAAAATTATCCCTTTGGAATTTATATTATTCTGGAACTCCGATTTCGAAAACATTTGAATGGATGACCATTTGAAATGAGGTGATCGTATTTTTAGTACAATCACGTCTCCATTGATACAAGAACAGCGGTTCTATATAGGTATTCAATTTGATTGACATATTAGGTCGTCATGGTGTTCACGATGATGCGGAACGAATTGACGGTGGAGCATCGCTCTGAAATATACAGATTTCCTCAGTGGGCAGTGGTGAGTGCGAACTATTGGTTCTCTTATTGTCTAGGTAACGTTGTGTTATCAATTGCTTCATATCCTTTCCGCCTGTTGTCTAGCGTTGCGCCTTACCCACATAACGCAAATTGCCGAAGACGGCCTCCCTGTTCACTGGTGGGAAAGCCTGGGTGGCGATGGGCCGTACCCCTCTCCTTTCTTTCTCCCCCTCCCCCTCCAATCCCGCCGGCGCGGACGTTGCCTTTGGAACGTTACTAAATGTGCGTGCTTTAACATTCTTACCCCCTTGGCACGAACGCCTTGTTTACAGCACAGAAAACTTGGCTTGATTGCTTGAAGAAGGATCCACGAAAGTCGGTGGTCGAAGAAGAGGAAACACTCAGTGGAGAGGTAGGCAGTACCCGGGTGTTTGTTTCGTAGTAAAGGATATGCCCCAGCAGCCTAACAGGGCCGTGCGCAGGATCAACTATGCGTTGCGCAGATCAAAATTTTTACGACTCCCGGCCCCCTCGTGAAGTCCGACGCGACCCCCCCCCATCACCACCCTGAGCCCTAGAAGACTTCCTCGATACCCGATACGACCTACGTCCCGGCCCCATCAACCTCAAATCATGACTTTCTGTGATATTTGATCAGCCAGAGACTACTTGATCCAACGCAAGTCCGTCCTTTCCTCCGAAACGCGAGCAAAAGGAGGAGGGGGAAGGGGGGAGAGCACGACCCCCTTTGCTATCACCATGATCCCTTCAACTTCTGAAAGCACGACTCCCTTCCCACGTTTTGCCCTACACCGACCCAAAATACGACCCCTCCAAAAAACTCCAAGATGACCTCTCTCGTAGAGAACTGCGCGCGCAGACATGCGTGCCGCTTGCGCCCTTGTTCCCCTACACCCCTACCGATTGGCTGATCCCTCGGCGTATGACTCCAGCCGTTCTAGCAGAGGGGGCGTTGCTTTGATGAAGATGAGGCACTCCTAACGAGCACATCAGCAGGTAGAGAGGGGTTTCTTTTCACGCCTTTTAGGCCGTTTTCCTTGGTTTTTTTTTGGTTCATATCCGCATCACTCTTCAACTCTCTTAATTTCTTATGGACTACCTTTTCGTCGTGCCACGTTTTGTATTCCTTCGTATTACTCTTCTCATTTTCTTGTTCATAAAAATGAAAGCTCTGATCACAAGCTTTCGACGATGAAATAAAACATACGAACTCAATCGAATCGAATCATTCTGTGAACTACGCCTTTTATTGTTTGAGAAATAATCTATGGATAAAAAATGCGAGGGGTTTCGAGCATAGTCGAGTCACGACGCTGCACACTTTCCGCAAAACACGGCTCACACTTGGGTCACGGCGTCCTCAACTTGTATAATCTCTGCCTTATCTAAAGTGTGCAATTCGCTGTCCATTTTAATTATCCGCAAATATCTATTAATTCTCTGTTTTCTTTTATAAAAATCAGATCTGGCTCTAATCCTAATTTTATAATTGCAGTACTTTGGATGGTTTTTGAGCTTGATACCCCTTGCACCAATTCCAATCTGTTTCGTTGTAAACATAGTCAAATGGAAAAAGGAAGGATTGGTTAATTTTCAATCACCTTATTCTTTATTGTTCAAACAAAATACATGGACTTTGAGCTTTTATTTTCAGCCGTTAAGCTCATTGTTTGATATTCAACCTAGTCTAGTATCCTTTAAACGCATAATCGGAGAAGCGGAATACGGTATCAAGCCGAGGGATTACGGTAGCAAGTCAGAGGATTCGTTCACTGACCCGTCGTCTTCAATCTCTGCAGCTTCGCGAACGACGTCATTTGAGAGATCATCGTAGAATTCTCATGCTGTTATCAAAGAATTATTGCACTGCTTTCACTCTATCAAATAATGTGTAAACTTAAGAACATTTTTATTAAAATTTTCTGAATAGAATGTTTTTAAGAATGTATTGAGCGTGGAGTGGACTTTAGCAGTATCGATTTCGATACCGAAGGCTGTTTCATGAAAAACAAGCTACCTTTTTGGGTTTTCTACCTGAACTGCCTTTGTTTCCCTGAAGATCGAATCCAAAGCGTTTCAAGCCAAAAGGGAAACGCTCTAAGAGTATTCGCAGAATAGGCGAACTCGTTTTGGCAACGGATTGCGACCAACCACAATTGTCAGTGAGGGACATGCCAACTTCAAGAGATCAGCTGTAGATCAGCTGGTCTGAACCATGTAGATCGTAGAGGAGGCAGTGGTTCATCGCGGGGGTCATGAGAGGCCACTTTTGCTACAGAGAAACGGTTTGCGCGGGAAGATCCCAATAAGAGGGGTCCGTATTCTACTGCAGTACTTCTTCCAGTTCGAGATCCAGAGCTCCGGTGTTCCAGAGCTCTGGCGTCCTGATCCAGCGTTCCAGTTCAGCGTGCCTTCGTGGCACTGTTTAGTGCCTTAGTGGCAGTGAATGCGTAAGAGCCAGGGTCAACCGTCACGTTCGAACATTTTCGGGATTTTTGCGACCCCCT
>KZ348025.1:30137-44727 GCA_002352805.1 Teladorsagia circumcincta | reverse complement strand
GCTCATATTTGAAAAGCTAGCTGTTGTCATTTTGCTTGGAAGTCATTCCACTTTCTTCTATTGCATGCATGAGCCGCTAACCTGATATTTCGGTTTGCGGCCATCTCTGTCTGTATGTAAGTGTGCTGTATGTAAGTACGCATTTATGAGTGCCTACCGGTCCACAAAATTGAGCAATTAGTAAGGAAGCTCATGAGATAAGCAAATCACCTACAGATCCGGAGGAAGACCTACCAGTGTTCTGCAATAGCATGAGGTGTCGTGTGCGTGGCTCATCCAAGAACGGCATGATCTTTTATCATTGATGACTGACTAAAATTATCGTTCTGAGAAAAACCACAATGTTTGACTGTGTAAGGTACTGGAAGTGTATTAACTTCCGAGAATTCATCATTCAAAATTAAGCTTCGTATGAGACAATTGATCCACCAAACGTTGCAGCTATTCGCAGTTCGGAAGTGTGAACTGGTTCGAAGATGAAGTCTGCTGGTGATTTGGAGGAATTGCTGCCAGAAAAACGCCTTGCTCTTCAACGGAATACAGTGCCATTCATTAAATCGGTACGAACATAAAACAGACGGTCAACGTTATATGACCCGCCACGTAATTGGGTCCCCATGCTCAGAGCTGGAGACAAGGGCGTGTTACTCCCCGAAGGAACCTGATCATTACTCTGTTGAATTTTGATTTGAATTATAGGTGGTAACGCTTTAAGTGATTCTGAGCATTGTAATTCATTCAAAGCAGTCTTCCGCTTCACATCAATGTCGTTGTGATACCTTTCGGATGGTAGACCGGGAAAGGAATTGGGGTGCTGAACCTAGAAATGACAAACTTGCCGACTTTCATGTAGCAATCAGTTCTTTTCAAGAGAATGCATACCTAGGCTATCTGAAGGTGGAGGTTGTGTGGAACCAAACGACGCTCGGTCCGAGAGTCGAGTTCTGGTTCGAACCCACTTTGCTCGGCCACACCTTTGAAAATGGTCATTTAGTCGGACTCGTTCGACAAGAGAGGAACACGGCTTGTTCACTGAATGGTTAAGCAAGTCATTGCTTGGATAAAATCGATACCAATCCTACTTCGGTTGTGTTAGAAAGTAGAATGCATGGCGTATACGAAAAGGGATTATTCAACCTTGGTTCCCTTTATCCTTGAGGCTTTATTTACTTCGCTCCCAATTGATCCGATGAAATGCACAAGAGTATTTGGTCTCCTCAAGACAAAAACAGTAACTATCGGGTAGGGCCCTAAAGCTGAGCAAATTTCATGCAGGGTGACCACGTGACAAGGGAGTTCTATTCACAACCACCCCTTCCTTCTCGTGGCATGATGTTAGCACTTTTCCTTCCTCACGTTTCCCTCCATGGTCGGTGGAATAGATAATATCGTACGACGAAGCTTAACGTAGCACACTTCGATTCTGCCCTCGTAACTCCTGAAGTGCTTAGAGGGAATAGGGCCCCGGTATACCGAACACTTCTCCTCCGTAACCCTAAACAAAATACGACCCCTTGTCAGGAGAGAACGCTATGATCACCCTCCTCATATGGGTGACGAGAGGGATCTCAATACTACCATATCTCGACCCTGTTAGTCAGCGCATGATCGGGAAACAGGGGCGATGGTCGCCATGCCACGCATAATCCACGCAGGCATGAGCGCTTCCATCATTCCCGGAAACACACGTTATGGCGCTATTGATTCAATCGGCAATCCGGATTTTCATAGTTTTTCTCCAAAAGCAGTCACTTGCAAAGGTATGTACATAAAGCATTGCGCTAACCCCCCCCCCCCCGTTTTTCCTTCTAAACTCATTTGACAAGCTTCCGTTCAGGTTCATTATCTAATATGTTCCATGCAATTCTTCTCGATGTCTCTTCTGGTGATTCAACACACGGGAATGCCATTTCTCGTCCGAGCGACCAACAAGGTATGTCGTCATCAGTGCTTTTCAAAACTCCGGCCGCCTCAAACTGAACCCTCAGATGCTATATATCACACAGATGTTGTGTACATTGCCGTGAATAAATCACAGCTGAATCGTATCGGATTAAAGCAACAGTCTCAGCAGGATTCTAAAAATTCTATGCTATGGGGTGGAAATGATGCGCTAGCCCTAATCAAGACAATAGGAAGTGCCACTAACCAAATTCTCACCTTAGGAAGCCGCAAAGAAGCCAGGAAGACGCCGTGGGGCGTTCGCAAGTCGTTCGTATCTTAGGGAAAGCCCCTGTCGACGGCGCGCCGAAAGGAATGCCGCTTCTTTTTCAGTGGTTTTACTTGCTTATTTCATTTGATGGTTGTATTTCTACTTTAGTACTGATGCATATGTCTCTAATTATGCTAAGCCAAATGCGATTGCAACCACATTTCTTGCCGGGACAGCCAGCAAGAAATGCCGACTAAGCAAGCTAGTTCAAAGAACTCGTCCATCAGGTGAAGCCTGTTTCGTTCAAGGTTTTGCCTGCGGTTCTTTGTTTTCCCTTTACCACCAGCGAACTCCCCACCTACAACTTCATTACCGACCGCTTTACCCTTCGAATTCGTTCTGAGACTGTTGCTTTAGGTTTATCTCGGGTTTAAGTGTTCAATATAGAAGAATGATTAATTACATTACATCCCCGAAATACCTAACGTATGGCTGTCATGGGAGCTTTGGCCGATACCGCTGGCAAGGTTCCTGGTGCACTGCTTTTTTCTGTGCATCTCTGATGTTCAATTTTCTGTCTTTCAATTTCACTGGTTCTCGTTCATTTCATAAGATGAATAGATAGAATTATTGAAACGAACAAGAGCGAATCGTTTGGCTCAAAAGAGGATTCCACGATAATAAAGAAAGTCGAATCAGTGGTAATTACCTGAAGGGAAGACCGGCGGACCCCCAAACGGTGCGCACGGACGCTCATCAAAGAATATGCACCAGCGATCTGGCATGGTCTTCCCTTTGGCGCAGTCGGCGCAGTACGGCTTCTCCTCTTGCATTGTCTCTAAGCCTCTAAGCGTTCAGCAGAGATAGCGTTGACGTTCGAAAGGACAGAACCGAGGAATTCCATCAAATCAACGAGCACTGAAGTGATTCCGTTTCCCGGATTCTCGGCCATTTTTGTGTTTTTCCTTCGTGTAGCACTGAGCATCTCTAATGTAATTTCCAATAGGCTCCTTTTCATCATAAGATCGTCTTTTAAGTGACTATTCATTTCCCGAACAGTACTATATGCTTTTGGCTAGAAACTTTTTGTGAGCCAACCTGCCTTACCTAAGAAATGTCTGCACAGAATTGTGTGTTTTGGAACCATCAATACATGTACCTAGGTTCCTCGCGATAACTTTATCGCTTCATATCCGTTACACCACGGCGCAGTCCTCTCTGACGACTAACGTGAACCCATCGATCAGGCCTAATAATCCATTTGGGCGAGCCATATGAGAAGGCCTTATCTTGTTCACTTGAAGGGAGCTCGCATTTAACGAATTGAGATCGCGTTTTGGGAGATGTGATTCATCGGCACTCGCTCGCCCAACATGAACACTTTTGGAGTATTGGTGAGCCTAGCTGGAAGTTTGTCTGATTGGTTCAGAGCGCGAGTATGCTTAAAAGCTGTTTGTATAGCAGTTGTGGGGTGTTACCACACTTATTTCAATCACCTCATGTAACATCGACAACGAAAATTTTTCCCTGTAAGCAATTGTAAGCAATTGGTTCATCCCAGCTCCCCTATCACATCCTTCACTCCCAGACCCTCACTACATCCTTCACTTTGGGGACGGACACACCTAAAAGAGGCCGTCAAACTTACAACATACATACCAACAGACCGACACACAAGGGTAGGGATTCATATAATGGAAGGATAGCACGTCCCCTTAGACGCTAACTAGGCGATGAATGAATAATACTCTCCTATAGTTAGGGAAACCTTTGTGTTGTATCACATTTTTTAAGGACAGGTCCTTCCTACCGACCACATGCGTATTTTTTATGGAGATTCTCAAGCTCTCTACATGCTCTATTATGGTCCTTCTTGAAAGCGGTGGTGTTGCAAGGTGAGTTCTCTGTCCTCTTTAATGCACGACCTGCTCCTAAGAAACTGACCAGTCCTTTTTAGTTGCGCTCGAAGCCTTCACGATGCGATATGGCAGAAGAAAATGGAGACTCTGAAGGTGTAATGGTTTTCTGACGACGTGTATTCTTGACACAGTGGAGAACCGTACTCAACTTCAGGTCTGCATACCAGCTTTCGCCTACGCCATCCAAAACAATCTCTATTACATCGCTCTGGCCAACATTGACGCCACTACATACACCGTACGTTGACGTAACACGGGCGAAAATTAATTCTTCATCTTTCTACTAATAAAGTTGTTCAGGTCACTTATCAGCTGCGCATCTTAACGACAGCATTATTATCCGTATTAATGCTTGGCAAAGAAATTTCCAGATGCCAGTGGGGAGCACTGACCTTGTCCGGATACGGGGTCATCCTTGTGCAAGTTAGTAATTTTATAAATATTCTCATATTGTTAATTATATTTGTAATGCCAGTAGCCGTCAGTGATAACTATGCACAAATCAGTTACCCCCATAATGATTCTCATGTTATGATTTCTACCCAAGCCCAAATGTGGTCAGATGCGAGTTCGACTGAGCAAGACGTCTTCCATAGCAAACGTTACAAGTACTTGCTAGGCTCATCCTTCGCATACTGGCCACAGAACTCGGGCAGGAATTCTGCGCGCCGTTTCCTGGAGGCGTCTTAGCTTCATCTGATACCTATTGCGACTTTGGAATTGTTTTGTGTGACGGAATCTTTATCAGCCGGCCTGTTAGCCTGGGCCTGACGCTGGTACTACAAGCGTTTTTGCAATTTCTGCAGAACATGGCTAAGTCTCGGCAAGGACCGAACTCGTGACTTTCAGAGGTGCAGACATGAGTCCACACTAACCAGTCAACCTCCGTGCCTCCTGACCTTTTGCGAACGGCCCTATTTATCCACCAGTTGGTGCCTCGCAGATGGGCGCACAAAACAGTACTGCGGCAATATGAAACAGTGCGGCAAATTCTCATATTTAGCCTAATACACTACGAATAGTCTGCTTGCCTTTTTGAGCTCAATTCAATTTGATTTTTTCTTTGTCTCCATGCTGTCCCTGTATTGCTTTCTCTCCTTGGATTTCAGCCCCTTTCACCGGACCGCGTGCCAACCACACCTATGGTGTTTGACTATCACTTCTTCACCCAATGTTTCCTTTTTTCCTGCTTCCGGGTTGAC
Source organism: Teladorsagia circumcincta (assembly GCA_002352805.1). NCBI lineage: Eukaryota > Metazoa > Nematoda > Chromadorea > Rhabditida > Trichostrongylidae > Teladorsagia > Teladorsagia circumcincta. Next base: position 39,454 of record KZ348025.1, on the reverse strand, counting down.
TTTGAGCCGATTCAATAGTTTCTTGTATTTATCTGTAGTCATTTCTTAGTTAGCCAGTTGGAGGGTGACCGTGGCTGAAGTCCGCCGCGAGCCATGATTAGCGTGTACAGTTTCTAGTCGTTGGCTAACCTGTTCCCCTATTGTGATAACAGCCTCCAAAAAATTATGCAGTGGTACTTTTTTGAAATACATTTTGGCGCTCCTCCCATTTACAAATCTCTCTCTTTTGTTTTCTCTACAACATCAGCCATTCTGTCACTGTTACACATGCTCCTAGCCATTGTTCGCAGTTGGAACAAATGCAACAGGTGAATCAACAACGCTACCCAGCGCTTCTAGAATCCGCAACATATGGGATCAGACTGTTCGTTCGTACTATCCAATTGTGCTAGCAAATCCGTGTCCACTGTCTGAATGAACTGCTGCAACAAAAGGAGACATTCAATAGCTGTGGTCAAGTGAACCGCTGCGTGCCAGTTTATTGCCAACAACGCACCGCCATTATTCGCAGGCGGCTTGGATTCTAGTAATCACAGCAAAACAAGCACAATTTTGTTTCATTTCCTTCAATCTTATCGTTAAAGGAAGCGATTACGATAAAGGGGGAGTGCATCGGGAAAGCATGTTCACCACACGAAGCAGTTGCTTGGCTCTCAATGGAGCGGGGTGTGGCGCTTTCCCGATGAAAACTGCCCTGGTTGCTGAGCAGGACTTCGAAAGCACTCCGCCCCCAGAAGCGATCCGCCCACTGGTCTAGTTGGTAATTCGGACGAGCGGCGATGCCAGCTGCGAGCAGCAACTGAAGCAGCTCGACTGGTGAATGGTTTGACATACTCCTCAAACGCAGTGTGGTAAAGTCGTCCATATGTCAGCTTTCTAAGCTGTTACCCGTTCATAAGTGAAAAGCAATTGCCAAAAAAGGTGGTCCCGTTCCGCCCTCTTTGATTTCTTTGCTTCTTTCGCCACTGGCGTACTATTGATCACCTCGCGTCGCCTCTGAATCCTTCTAGAAAATATCGTAATCGCTGCCTTTGAGAACACGTCCCTTACCGTGATGAAGAGATGGAATCGCGAGGTTTCTTGCACGGTTCTTCCAAGGGAAGTTATCTCATCTTTTGCAGATGGACGTAACACCTTCGAACAGCACAAACAGTATTCCATCAGCGAGCAAATTTGTCGGCGTTATGGCGACCATCGGAATGTGTTGGACCAGCGCTTTCGCGGGTATGTATAAAAGTTTCCAAGTCCTATTCAGAGGTTAGCGTACCCTGCGGCTGCGCATGGTCAACCTTATTAGGAATGCCTTCAGTCAAATCATCAGTATATAGAGTTGATTTTGTTTGATAACTGCTTTTTGCGCAGCAGTTCGCATTCCGAAAGTCAACACAAGAATGCTGAGTTATGGGCAAAACTTTCGCCCCAGTCGGGATTCGTACCCGGATCTCTTGCTTTCCGAGCAATTGTGCTACCGGTTACACCACCGGGGCACCATTTCAACCAATAACAAATTGGTAGCACAGTAACTCAACATTCTTCTGATAACTATTTAGAGTGTACAAAAAGGGCCTTATTATTAGTTAAATTTGTCAAGGTAAACCTAGCAGTTCAGTTTTGTGGGTATGGTAAATCAGATGAGGATTGAAGAGAGAGAGAGCACTTAGGAACTCTAGGATACTAATCAAAGCACTGCATTGTTTCGAATCATACAAACAATGCCAATTGCAGAGCAGCGTTGCACTTGTCCGTCTAGACGAGTCGGACCTTGCATCGTACTACTAGAAGTTATGGAAAGAAAAAAGATGAGAGACGAACCTTGAGGTAGGACGAAAGCGAACAAGAGTAGAGAGCGGCGACTCAATATGGGAAATTATTAAGAGGGGGAGGGGTTGGGGGAGCAGATCGTGTCAGTCAAATTTTTGCGATACGTGGGGTACCCAGACGTCACGTGGTACCATATCATTAGACAAGCATATAAGCTGCTCAAAGACAGTTTAGAGGCCGGTGGAAACGTGGGAGAGATTGGCAAGGAGGAAACGGTAGGGAGACATGCCCCGAAACAGACGGAGTTCACCCCGAGGTTTATAATCGGTCGAGAAGCAGTCCGGAGACCGAGAAAAGCGGGCATTGGCTGACGAAGAAGGAGAGGTCAAAAGCCGTCGGTGGGTGGAGAGGATAGAATCTAGCCTAGAATCCAAATATTCATAGTGTATCAGGCCAAATTTGAGAACGCACGGCGCATCCTATATCGCCGCAAAACTGTTGTGCGCGCAAGGTGCGGTGCCAACTGGTGTCATTACGAGGGGTTAGTCATATCTGACTGAAATCACACGCCACGGCTGACTGTTGCAGAGTGGTTCGAGATTAGGTCGGTGCAGACTTTGTGGATAGCGCGAAGTCTGACACCGGCCTTACAATCCCCTTTTTTGAGTTGGTTCCATCGTCATTACGGTAATTTAAGGAGTTTACTTCGAAAAGATGCTGAAGAATGTGAACAGCAACATGTGGATCCAGAATATCCGCCTCAGTCTTATGACGCTTGTATTCGCCACCTTCACAATGTGGTCGTCAGATGGCCAGAAGATAATGGAAAGTGAGAAGTCAAATGCTCACTTCATGAAGCGACTTTTTGTGTAACAAGTTTATTTTAGAGGGGATTTTTCAAGGATGGACGAGCTTGGTTTGGACCATGACAATCGCAGCTGCTACAAGTGGCATTGTGGTTTCAGCAGTAATGAAGTACGCAGACAATGTGAAAAAGACCTACTGTCAAACCTTGGCCATTGGTAAATGTTTTCGTATTTTTGGCTTTCTGAATGTTTCTTGCATCTAAATATTCTCGTTCAGGTCTAACGGCGGTCACCTCAATCTGTCTTGGAGAACGGAATTTCAGCTGGTCGCTTACGGCTGGAATAATACTGGTGGTGACCTCCATAGCCATCTATGCCTTCTATCCGCCGTCACCTCGGCCGCTAGCGACCACATCTGACTCAAAAGAAGAGGACGCTAATCTAGTTTAGCATCTCGGAAGCAGGACAGTGGTGCTGCTATCAACGAGTGTGTGTTACTGACTGCTCGAAGCGTTGCGTTTCCCACATCGCTTCAGAATACTATCGAAATGATCCCTCCATAACCCTAGTCGCTTATACAGTCACTATTCATAGGCACCAATTTCTAGTCTACAGAGGGAGGCAACTGCATAGTTGCAAAAAAAACTCGTCTTCCTTCACGAAAAAAATATTTATTAGGGTGTTTAATACGGGTTGATGCATTTTACTGTCTAAGTCGAATAAATGTTCCAGTCATTTCCTCATTGTATATCCATGCTGGCTTCGCAAGGAGTACAGGTGAAGCGACGTCTATATGAATATTGTGGACTGCCTAGCTTCCCGGTGACAAAGAGGTGCGTCGTAGTACAGTGCACATAATCTCCCCTTCAAAAAACGAGAAAGTCGTCGGTTGCAGACATTACATTACAATTGACGACGGCCGCGAGGAATAAGCGGTTGACAGCGCCACTCCCTCGCGGCCGTCGTCAGTTTCGGTGTATGGTGTGCACCCGACACGTTCTGGTTTTTGCGAAGGTATGTACATACAGGGGGGCAATAAAAAAGACATTTTGTCTCTGTACTCAAATGGATCTAATCACACTTTGCTGAATTCAAAGCGAGTGCTCCGGGAACATGGTGCGTAGGTCGAGCTCAATGAGGTCCTCGACGAATTGTGTACCATTAACGCGGTTTTTGAGAGGCGGGCTCCGAGGGGGTTTGCATACGTAGAGCTAATGTCTTCGGAAATCTATCCCACATTGAATTGATTCAAGATATAAGAGATTCAGGCTGAAGCAATTATGGTAGGCCACCTTGAGCTCGACGGCGGTGACAGATGACGCCATATTCTGAAGACCGTGAGGGTAGTGAAGGAGGGCCTGCGTCCACTTATAGAAGAACATTCAGGGAATATTTTGCTGAGGAACTCCCGTCAACGACGGTAGTCTCTGCGAAGAAAGAAAAAATGGGCCGATGTGCGACATAGGCAAAATGTCTTTTTTTGCCCCCCCCCTGTACTTACAGGTCCCCTGCATATACGGAAGGGGGAGGCAGTAAAAACGGAACTTTGTCTCTGCGTTTCAACGGATATAGTCACACTTCGATAAATTCAAACCGAATGCTCTCAACTTGAAACCGATGAGCAGAGTTCAAAATACACGAAAAATCTCCACAGCGGCATTCTACGTGGACCACCTAAGAAAAATCTACTAGGGAAACATGGTGCATGGGCCGAACTTCACGGGGTGCTCAGTTGAACGTGTATCATAGTGACGTTATAAAATACTGGTTGTGGTGGGAGGGGGCAGGGCACATATTCAGAGCTAACGCCTCTAGGAAACTATCAAACAGGGAAGTTGGAGAAATCTGGTGACAACTTTAGGCTGGAGCAGTTACAGTAGGTCACCTCGAGCTCGAAGGCTGGGATATTTTAATGATGGTTAGGATAGTGAGTGAGGACTTGCGCCTACCTACAGGGGGGGGGGCAAAAAAAAAAAGTCACTTTGCCCATGGCGCACATCACCAAACTTTTTGTTGCTAAGACTGCCGCTGTAATTCGAAGTTTTGCGGCTATATATTCCTTAGATGTCCCCCATAAGAAGCATGCCCACCTTCATTGCCTTCACCGTCTCCAGAATATGACGTCGTCCGTCATCACCTCGAGCTTAAGGAGGCCTACAATAATCGATCTATTCTGAAGCTGCTACGTATTTTCTCTAATCGGATGAGGGGTGAATAGTTTATCAGAGACACTAGCTGTGACTATACAAGATAGCTTTTGGCTAGCGTCTCGGAGTCGTCGAAATGGTCTATGGTTTCTCGACGACCTCGTTGAGATCGTACCGTGCAACACGTTTCTGTGGGAAAATCTTCTGATGTCGCCGGTGTGGAGGAACCTTATGTAATCTTTCTGATGGATTAGGAAGTGCTTCAATATGCAGTTGAGCTCGTTTGTTTGGTTTTGAAAAGGGGCAATTTATTTTGCTTCGAACATGGGTGGAGGTGACTCTTTTTTTGCCCCCCCCCCTGTATAGTGAGAGCCTTGAAGAGTATCCTACTGAAAGTGTCCGTGAACAACAGTAGTCTTCAAGCAAAAAATCGTTGAAGCGAGACATGGACGAAACGTCTTTTTTGTCCTCCTCTCTGCGCTCGAGCACTTCTTTTTCTGTGATCAAGTTTGCACCAGAATGGCTTTCCCTCTCTTATGAACGGCAAATCGGCGTTCCGATCAATCAAGCGAGCACATAACACGAGGGAGTATGAACAACGCTGCTCGCCTGGGTGCTCTGGGTAAGCTGGAAGGATTGGTATTCGCTCGTGAAGGCATGACTACACCTTGAGAGAAGGTGCAGCATTTCGAGAGATTACGATAAAGTGTGTGTGCCAGCATGGAAGTACATGCATCAGGGGGAGCAGTAGTCAGGGGCCAGAGAGAGCAAAATGTGCCCTTTTCGTGGCTAAGGGCTCGCTAGTTTAGCGCCCTTAGGCTGCCAGTCTTTTCTGCGCTCCACCTCCGCCGCCTGTACTCCGCACATGTGCGTTGCTAGCAGCATGATTGTTCTTGTCATTTTTTTTGAGGAACTCCATTTCGAGTGTGCATCCTATGACTTTTCCATGGAATGTATTATTATCTTTACTGGAATGATGGCGGCTATTGGTTGGCATGTGCAAAGACCCCTTGTTTGGTTGCTAGCTCACCCATTATTGGAGGTCGATGGACACAGATCGGGGTCCCATTTTGTGCGTTCTCGACGGATTCTTTGCTTTTGTTCGCCACTGGGGCATTATTCAGCATCCCTACTTCCACCAAACAGTCCAATCTCATCGTAATCTCTCGCTTTGAAGCAGCAGTCTCAGCAGGGCTCTAACAAATCGATGCTAATGGGGTGGGAAGAAGCACTAGCCCTAGTCAGGTACATAGAAATTGTCGCTGATTTGAAAGCTTATCTTTGAAAGGCGTTGGAAGGGGTCTAAAGCGTTCGAAGAGGCGGGTCCACCGGGCCTCGGTGCGGCTGCCCATTTGCAGCCATGGAGAGCGCGTGACTGGCTGCGAAGGCATTTGCGGTCGTTTTTGGTACAGGGGACTATTTGAACTCTGTCCTTTGAAACAACTCACGAGGTGCCTTGCGGCTGCACCCATAATTAAGCAGTATGGTTTTGCTCAGGTTGCTCGCAATCAACTGACGACGCCTTGCGCCCCATTTGCAATTGCTGACAAATAGCCAGGCATTGCTCGTTACTTGCAGGCAATTGCAATTGGGGCGCATTTACCGCTGGCGAGTTCAGACAGCTCGTCCGCCCCATCGTTCACCTCATTTCTGAGCCGGGGAGGGGAGCCCCCGTTTTGGGGCCTCGTCGGCCTTTTCCTTTCCTTTTTTTCATCATCAGTCAATCCTTACCTACAAATTCGTTACCGGCTCAATTCTTTGGGAAGAATGTCGGACTTCAGCGTGGGATATGGTGAAGCCTGATACAATGGTATGATCTATTTCTTGCTCTAACCATAAGGTGTCCAAATGTTGCTCTTTCGACAAATTTTATGATCGAAACGACATTTTTTGCGAAACCTAATTATTCTGCTTAACAATTAGCGGTAAAAAATTCTCGATTGAAAAGTTAAAGCAAGGGAAGAGGGCCAAAGTATGTCACCGCAGCTTGCACACAGCCTTGGGGAAGAAAGAATTATCTAAGGGCCTATGCTGCAGGTGGTTCCAGCGTTTTCGGGGTAGGGATAAAATGCTCGAAGGACAAATACATCAACAGAGGTGAAAGAAGATGCTATGAGAAGAACTGTTGAATAGGACATCGGTCGAAAAGGCGAGAACTCGCCCTGACATTTCGGCGTCACTCTTGCACTATCACTAATCACTTGTCACCGGGCCTTTGCTTTCAAACGGTAAGGCAAACCGTTATGTTGACCAGGTTGAGACAGCATTCGTATTGAACATACTTAAAACCTAATTTTGTGAAGTTCTGAAGTGGTAAATGACTTCGGCGCTTTTCTTTTTGTAGTGAAAAGCTCATTAAGCCCCTATTTCGTGTTTACCATCAGTCGCCGAGATTTCACCTGACAGTCACCTATCAAATGATCTCGCGGAGATGAGAGAGAGATTTGAAAGGTTGCTGCGGACAACTGAAGGTCTTAATGAGCAGAGAACATTACTAGCGGCTAAAGACCACCGTTCAATTCCGCTGAAAGTTCGCACACGTATTTGTCAGGGTGCACTTTCATAAAAAATAGACAGGCTATGCAAAAAGAGCACTTTGTCTGTCTTAAATTTGTTGCATCGCCTGTCTGGCGTGGCTTCTAGCAAGGGGGGTCTTTCAAAACAAGCCGAGCTGTTTTGAAACAGTTTTTCGCATATTGTAGGTACGCATGTATGGACCACAAAGCCATGTTTCGTTTTTGCTCAACGGTTTTAGTAGTACCAAAAATGTGGTGATTGGTACTCTTAATAGTTCGGTCCCCCCGCTGCGAATAAATTTTGCAATCAAGGTTGGCTGCCAATTGTTGGCTTCAGATGGTTCTGGCGATGAATGTATCATCTGATTCTGACATTTAGCGCGATTTGTCACCGATTCATAGGCGCTAATCCAAATTCAAAATTTAGTCGCTCTTGGGGAACGAACCCTTAACTGTACCTTATGCTTCTTCTTTGGTACTGCTGGAACTCTTCAGCGGAAATGAAATATGGTTCGGGTTCTCCACATGCGCCCCTACAAAATGCAAAAACCCGTTTTGAAAAGCGTGGCTTGCCTTGAAAGACTCACTTGTAAGTCACAGTTGTCGGGGAAAGCTTTATTAGTTTCGTAGCACTTCTTCCTGTCGCTCGTCACTGCTTGTTTTCACTCTTTATTTGCCTTCCGTTCGCATGACCCTTTGTAACTCCCCTAGCTTCATTCTTAATCTTTTTGTTACCAGCCGATTAATAGCAAAAATCTCGCACCTCGTAGAAAGCCAGAAAACATTGCATAACCAATGGATTGCATGACTTGATTCAAGGATGGTACCGCTATCCAAAAATTATGCGTGTGGGATAATGAACGTAATGATTCCTGGTCATGGGACATGAACAACAAACAATGAGTAGCCCGACAGCCTGCCATGCACATCTCTTACAACAGGACGTGTTCAGAACTTGAAATGCTTTTCTCGACGACTTGAAGTGCTTTTCTGGAAAGTTTTCCTATGCTGTAGAAATACATGTAGATTTTGACATCTGGATGTCTATTTTTGGTTCCTAAGAAGACTAGCTGAAGAGGTCAGAAGCTCTTGCAAAGTTCGGAGAAGTTTTGAAAACTTCGTGTGATTTTGTGAATGGAACCTACAGAAATACTGTAATTTTTTTGCTGTAAGTAGTTTGTTCTCACCTCTCCCATGACCATTGTCGACCGCGACGGACGTTTCGAAGGTATTTTGGTAAATAGCATGAATGTAGGTTGAAGGTAAGGTGAAACTCCAGTTCGAGGGGGGGGGGGTGGGGCATAATATCTTATCTACTATCCCACCAAAGTAATTATCTAAAACGGAGTTGCTGAAAGGTTCTCATATTTACTAACATCCAGAGCAAAGCGAATGTGTGAATAGATAGGATACACTCGGATAGTGCAAAAAAAGAGTCAGAACTAGGACCTTCCGAGCCGAAACAAGCACCGACCAATGCAGATTTGGTCTCTAATGGAGCAATCGTAGCAATCGTAAGCCATCACCTCAGCGATAGACATGCTGATTACGTTTGGAAAGATATGGGTGCCTTTCTTTGAAGCAACACCCCCAGATCGATTTGGTTGGTAGAAGTGTTCGATAATGAAGCTGTGGATGCTGAGTTGATCGCAAAGAAACAAAGAAAACCGACGAAGAAGCCCTCACACAAGGACTTCCTTTAAAATAAGGGATGGCGTGTCGGACGAGTTGTCCAGACTACTTTACATTTCTTGCTCGCCTGAGCGCTGATACAAACAGAAATAGACACCAATACAAACAAAGAAATCAGATAATCAAACCGGTTAGACAAGGAAAATCAATCAAAATACAGGCAGCATTGCTTCCAACGGAATCGCGCAAGGACCACGCAGTTGCACAAGGACACGCAGCCAACGTAATTCGTTCAAAGGCCAAGAATAGTGGCTAAAAGCCAGCTTAGTAAGGCCATAGCGCCGTTGTCGTGCACTTTCGAGCCGCAACAACGGCACATCTGTGCTACACGTGGGCTACCCTATCTCACCCAATGATGGCCTTTCGAGTTGATTTCTGCTGGGAGTTTTGCTTTA
>KZ348025.1:5748-23481 GCA_002352805.1 Teladorsagia circumcincta | reverse complement strand
CCACCCATTTCCTCCCCCGTTCACACTTTACGCATGAGGGGACATATTTTCAGCGAAATCATCGGCAAATTCAGGGCAATTACGAACCACTGAACTTACCTTTGTCTGGAATTTTTTCGGCGGTGGTGGACTTCCGATCATAGAATATTTCACTTAGTAATTGGAGTTTTCTGAAAGACCTTAGAATTTCCTATGAAAACACGATGAACGATGATTGTTTAACGGAAAATAAATGAACTGAAGCAAGTTCGGTTGAGAATGGGTGCGATAGCGAGTGCGGTGTGCTGCGCATGATGATTACATCGCTTTTGCTTGGTGGGGAAGACAGCTGCTCGGCTCGGAGGTTTGGGGGGAGGAGACGAGAAGGGCGGGCAGGAGAGCACGATTAGGCCAACACACCTCTGCCGGCCCGTTCTATTACCACTTCTCGCACGTACAACTTATTTTTCTATGGAATACTTCGCAGAGAGCAAAGTTTGGCGAGAAATTCTGGGTAAAAGAAAGTAAACATTGAGACCGAAGCGCTGAGATTAGGAGGACAGCAAGGGCGGAAGGTCTTCCAAAGGTCCGAAACTAGGGAATAGCAGTTTAATCGGCATGAAAGACAATGGAACCACACATAACTAAGCTCTTCAAACGGCCCTCTGTAATTTCGGGCCATCATTAGGCCAACGGACCACTGGAGGTCCACTCATCCTACGTACGCACGTCGATAACACCACTGGAAGTCTTCCATTGCTGGAAGCGTCACCTACGCTGGCCCAGATGGCTTTGAATAATCCAGAAAAGGCCATGCCCTCGGGTATTTATCATTGTCCAGAGTCAGAGAACTTTCGAAAGTCATTTGCGTCATTCTGCAGCGCAAAAAACGAATGAATCACTCGTCGGAGGATTTATGAGCAAAGGGAGGCGTACCAGACTGCAATTTATCTTCATCAGGCTTTCTTCACTGAGTGACCCATGCGTTAGGTGTGAAAAAACAAGATAACATCATCTATCACTTGGTGAGGACATGGCCCAGGAATACTCGCCTCGCGCTCACCCAATAACCCTAAACCACTTTGCGAGTTGTTTTCGGAAAACTACATACGTCATGAATTGCGGCGAGGTCATTCAATTGCTGCTTGATTTGTCCGAGGGGACAAAAACGTTAATGTGAAAATAGCTGGACCCAGCGGCAATTGCCCAATTTCCCACACATTCATGAACCCTTTTCGTTTATAGGAAACTCAAATGAATGGCAATTCACAGAGGCTTTGTTCATTTTCCGAGAAAACAAACAGCGAGAAAATTGAAGCGCTCAAGGGTTCTACCCAGCTGAAGTTAGCCCATCATTTTCTCGCTTTCGAGGCCTGGCCACCATGTGAACCGTGACTGGGACTCAATTGGAAGAAAATCGTTTTCTATTCTTTGGATCACCGGTGTGGCGGGGGGGGGGATGGAGGGGAAATAACACAGCTTAGTAAAAAGTGAAATTGCTGTTGAGGAGCCATGAATATTGCCTCCACCTAAACCCTCAACCTATCGACGCCACTTTACAGGAGCTTATTGATAGGGGGGTTCGAATGTGTCAGTATCAGCGGGATCAACGAAACTGTTGACCCAGTGGCACCACTGACCATCATAAAGTGGGGGAGGGCATCATGTGGGGAAGGGAGGCGAGTCGTTTTCACCATGGGGCACAAGTGAGGCTCGTACTGACCAAAATTTCACGTGGATCAACCTGTTGAACAATATATTTAGTAAATTTTGGAATTTATTCTGTAAAGCTTCCTGAGAATTTTAGAATCATACCACACCAATAAGGTTCACCAACGCTTCTTCTCTTGCCTGGGTGCAGGGTCAACCGCGACGTTCGCACTTTTTCGGAAATTTCACGACCCTCCTTTTTTGAAGAGCACTCGATGCAACCCCCCACCAGCACCATCACTCTTTAAAAACCCCTTTATACAGCTCCCCTCCCCTTCTCCAACCACAGCTCAGTGTCATGGCTTGGCTGTTTCTAGAGTATTTGGTTCTGAGAGCAGTCGACACACCTCAACTCCGCTCATTCCCCCCCCCCCAAAAAAAAACATCGGTGAAGCCGGGGGGGAGGGGTGGCTTTTCCCACCTATTCTGACCTACCTACTAAACGAAAAAACCTATACATAGCCGTTCGCTCAACAAATTACTTACCGCACCCAACTCTGAATGCAGCCCCCTTCCCAAAATCACAAATGCGACGCTCTCGTTCGAATAGGGCGAACGCACGATTGACCCTGCTTTGGGCGATCCTTATTAACTACGAACAGATCAAAAAATGACGATAAATTATTAAGAAGTGCCGCACAATAATAAAGAGAGTCGCAAAAGAAATGGATACTCGAAGAGGAACGAGTAACAGCGGCCAAACGCGACTACAGCATACAGAGGACTGCAAGATGTTGACATGAAATGTGATCCACATGTGTTCTTTGAAAACAAGTGACACTAAAGTTAGAGAGGTGAAAGCCAACGGAGGCGGTTGAGGGAGTTGAACGGAACGAAATCTGAGCTAACAGGGCCACTGTGAATAAAAGGGATGGGACGCTTTCAAGTAAGCCTGTAAGTCGCTGGTTGGTGGAATACAACTCAAGACGCCAAAAATTACCCGTGAAAGACATGTCAGAAAGGATGTCTTTGGAGGGGGGATGGGATGGAGGATGCAATCCCACATCACAGATGGTTAAAAAAGTAAATGAGAATGACATGGTGAAAAAATGATACTAAAGGTAAGTAAACGTGGGCGGGTACCGGCAGATGACGGCGAGCTAATTCAAAACTGGGAATCCGGACAATTTGCATACGGTCGAGAAAGCTGACCTCTGAGTAGAAACCATTAACTCTGTGTAAAAAACTATGCACAACTCTAGGGAGTCTGCGAAGAAAATCGGAACAGGGGCAAAAGAGCAAGAACACGTAAGACCACCAAGAACGGAAATGATGACGAGATTCATATTTCCAAATTGTGTAAGATAAGGAAGGAAAGGAAAGGAGAACGAGCAAAGGTCGGCAAGACAAACGAAAGTAGGTACAGGAAAAAAGGCACTTCTGCTTCACGAGTACGTGCCAATGAAAAGAAACTCTCGCAAAGTTGCAAAAAAACCCTCAAGTTCAAATGTAAAGCGGAAAAAAATCGGGTGGACGGGGAGGGGGGATGGACAAATTAACTAATGAGATTGATTTGCAAAATTACACCTTCCACTCATGGATTTTATTTATTTAAGAAGGCTGGTATTCCGAATTCAGTCTATGATTTATATTAATATTGTCGCATTAAGAGCTACCGACAGGGTACCGCTTTAATCGTAAGAATGAGACACCGGTCACTCTTAGGGGCCGAGATTACTGAAACCATCATGAGGCACGTCGCGAAGGAAGAGACGCAGACGCGGCAGAGGACAAGTCGCACGCATGCTGTTGCGGTTAGGCGTCAGATTGGGTAGAGTCACCATATTACTTCTCAAGCACGCGCCGCAACCCGTCCTGAACCGCACCTGCGTCTCTTCTTCGCCGCACGACGGGCCTCTTGGGGGACACCCGGAGGGCGGTGCGGTTATGAGGGCGTCATTGAGCGTCATTGGTCGTGGGAGTGTGGTTAGGACCGCCTCGTTAACGCCCTTCTTCCAATGACGCTCAACAACGTTATCAAAATCGTCCATCGTCACCAATCGCGATCGCTGCCTTCACTTAAAAGGTCCGAGATTTTTGGTCGAAATGAAGCCTTTCCCTGGCAAAATGCAGTGAAATGCAAGCGGGAAGACGTACGCAACTTTTGGGATGATCTCACAAGGCCGGGGCGCTAAGGCCCTAGGATGCAGCATTAACCCCTCCCAACATCATTCCGACCCCCTGATCGCCTCACCCTATTTCGCTTCACCGCCCGCTACAGCAGGAAAGGACTTCATTTTCATCCCTGTCGACGTTTTCTTCCCGTTTTTTAACTACTGACTTTATAGTTCACATCTCTACCGTAACTTGCAAAGTTTTATCCTGGAATTTGCCTTTGATGCACTACCTCCCTAAACGAAAGGAATGGTCGGAAAAGAATGCTAGGAGAAAGAAGAAGGAAGGACCCTCGCAAACAATTAGTTACTGGTGATGACGAAGTTACAAATCGTGGCTCCGAATGTCTAAGCATATCTCGAACCCATCAATATTCTGCACTTGTACGTGAGAAAACTTTTGAGGACTTTTAACTCATACGTTTCTCAGTCTGAATTACGTAGGTTGGGTTTTATAGCAACCATTTTGTTCGCATGGTGATGTCGTCATCGTGTCAGTTTTACAACGCCGCGGGAAAATTTGATGAGTAACGGCTTTACTAAATTGCATCCAACAGCTCACGCGTTCGTGAACTCATCTTTGAACCCTGTTTAAAAATAGACCTGAATCACCTTCGCCACATCCATACTCCATCGCTTCCACTCTCCACTCTTTCCAACTGACGATATTCCGGCTCGTCGAGGAACGCACCTTTTCCCACGTGGGACACTGCGGCTCAATGTGATTATGCAGCATGAAAAGAATATTATCCAGGAAAGTACTGTAATACTTACGGCAATCATTCCGTGTATTTTTCCCAGTAGGTGTTTTAAACAGGAGTACTTGAGTGTGATTTTCTGAGGTAAAGCTTTTCCTGTGTAGTTTTTTGCCTGCAATAAGCCGGAGTGCTGATGCAGGTTTTCATGACAGGAGATTTGTCCAATAACATTTACGTGTTTTGAAGTGGAAATTGAGATTTTTTAGCCTTCTCTGGGATCTCCCTGATTCGTACGAAAAAATTTAAAGGAGGACTCACGATAAGAACGAAGGTCGAAGAAGGAGAAAATTGCCTAGTGGGGAGACAGGCGGACCTCCTGAGGATACGGACTAAACCCAATCGACAGCGGTAGATTTGACCTCGGCGATCTAGCATGGCTCACTCTTGGCGCACTTGGCGAACCACGCCCATCGATGATCTAATCACTCGCCGCAGATCTATACGCAGCGAGTGATTAGATGGCAGAGAGATCGTCATATTGAAGAGGGCACAACGATTGTAGTCGCATCAGTACCGAGATCAGGGGGAAGGAAAGGGTCCCCTTCCTTGGGTTCTGGGACGTTTCTCATGATTTTTCCTTCTTTCGGGTACTTCTCACCATTCCTAACTCAATTTGGAATGGGTTGTTCTTCATTGTAAATTCTGCTTTTAAAGCGCTATCGCAAGGTGTAGGGTGAGTGTTTTGGCTCTGCTTTTGGAATCGTGTAAAATACTTTTTTTCTAAATTGGGATTAAGCCTTAGGCAAAGAAAGAGAGACTCCAAGATGCAACTTTCTTTTCCCCCAAAGCTCTTGCCTCCTAGGCTTAATCCTTGAGGATGCCCCCTTTTCTGCGCTAGTGCCAAATTTACGCTCGCTTCGGAAGCGGAAGGCTAGGATTTGAGACGTGCAGAGTCTCATCAGCTTCTCCATTAAGATTCAACCTCTTAGGTTTTGAGATCAGTCTCAGCATTATGATGCATTTTTCGAAAATGCTCAAAGAGGTGCAATACTACTTGGCTTTACCCAAAAATCGCATTTTCCTCAACGCGTTATTCGCTGGCTTTCACTAATAAACCCTTCTTGGGTCCTATGTTTCAGGAACTAAGTAGTGGAGGTTGTGACTTATCGCGACAGATGTTGGCTATAAAACTCTCAGCCGACATGGCAGTGCCTACGTTGGTATCTAGTCGTCAACTGCCGGCAGCTGTCTATATGTCACGACATCTCGCGACCTGTGACGCAACGGCGAAATTGAGGAGATCATCACGAGCATTTTTATCTCGTCGAGGATCGCACACGTGCCGAGAAGCGCAGTTGGTCTTTCCAGTTTTTCTGACTTCATCACTCTTCACTACTTCGCTGTAGGTCGGGGGCATGCCTATAAATAGCTACTGGATTCCTGTTGCCATTTGTGGACACGACCACCTCTACTGCCATGGGACTTACGTCGCCGTCCGATGGTTGATGCTTAGAAAGTGTCCTAAAAATAAAATGGCACTGAGAAAGTGCCTTAAAAAATAGACGAAATAAAATAATAAATGAAAAAAAGCTAAAAAAGCCAACAATGTGTGAGACTTTTTCATTTGTTCATTAATATGTCACACTTTATGTGACTTTCAGGAAGAAGGAAAAGAACAAAAAGATAAAAGAAATATAAAATTAAAAAATAGACGAAACCAAAATGAAGATTGAAAAATAAATAAATAAAAATAAAAAACAAGACAGATCATCTGCGATGTTCTTTGTGCTACATTAGCGACTTCTTCCCTACACCAAGCAGATCACTGTTAAAGAGTTTTTGCAAAGGTGCCTCTATCAAAACCGATTGTAAGCTTGACTTTTTCTACGAAATGGGTGGTCATTGATCAAAAAACCCTTAAAAATCATAGGTATCCAGGGGGAGGGGCAGAAAAAGCATTCACCATCCACATTTGAAACGGAATTAATTTCATCAACTAATACAAGTTCAAGCTGAGTAATTCCAACAGTATATTGAAGAGCATCTCCCAGTCTATGGGAACATTGGACTTGTTTTTGTTTGTTGTTTTTTTTCCCGTCTGGGGCGAAAATTTTGTTCACAACCCAGCATTCTTGTGAAACTTCACACAGCCTTCTACGCCGAAGACATCAGGGGCGGTAGTAAACTACCCTTAATTCGCAAGTAGGGATCTAAGGGCCTTAGCATAGAATGAGAAAAAAGAAAAAAAGACAGCCGCTATTCACTTGATCAAACCTCAGGTTCTCCACTTTATTTTACGATTACAGAAGAAGAAAAATCAACGATAGCAGAAAGAAAGGTAGAAGCATCAGACGGTTATGCGATTGCTGCTACATTAATTAACTCCTAATGCCGGTCAGAGGGAAAGAAAGACAAGGCGAGTGTGGAGGCCACGCTTACCACGTTAATCCTCTAGTGAGAGGCTCTTCGGAGTACTGTTTACTGAAGGGTCAGTGCGGCATCTGCGCCTCCTCATCCCCATCATCGTTGTTTCCTCTGCTTAACTACGAATTAGCTATGGAAGTCACCTCTTCATGTCCCACTCAAAATGAGTTTTTCGTTCTTGATATTGCCATGGGATTGACGTTATTTAATGTGATGGGGACCGCTGCAGACGTGTTAGTTAATCATGAGTTTTACCCGAGCTAATAACGACACTTTAACACGGAGCTAAGAATAGCTTACTACCGTCCCACAAGGCTTCGCCACGGAAGCATGTTGCACGTTTCGAGCTCAAATAAGCTCTCTACGGATCGTGGACCATGACAACCTTACCTGGATATGCGGTTGGGAGTGGTCTGCGTAGTCAGCGCTAGCGTCTCTGGAAAACTTTCAATCTATAAGTGGATTCAGGGAATCATGTCACAGCTTTAGGCTGGAGCGATTACGTTGGGTCTCCCCGAGCCTCGCTAACGATGGCAGATGAAATCATACTCTGAAAACGGTGTGGGCACCGAAGGAGGGTCTGCATCCGCTTATTTCGAGACATGTAAGGTATATTTTGCCGCAATTCTTCCATCAACGGCGACATGCTGTGCGACAAAACGTTTGTTGATGTGCGCCATTGGCAGAATGATTTTTTGGCTTCTTGTATGTGGCATATTTCTTTTCAACTACATGTGTATGCAACTGCTCTCGTTTTTTCCGCCTAAGTTATCGACGCTAGGCAGGTGTCATGCGTTAGAGCTTTTTCGGCTTGAGAAGAACATCTGTTCTCTTTATTTTGTGTCATTTGATCGGTAACGTTTCCCACGTGATACTTCTTGCTATTCACTGCCATTGTTTATTCCGCTTTGATACATGATCAACAAACGTTTTCAAAAGCGGTTCCTGAGAATAGCAGACGTCTGCTCTGAACTTTCCGCTTATCATCTACTGAAGTAGAACGTTGTTTTGAACTACACTGCTTTGCAAAAGTATAAATCCACCTGAAAATTTCTCTAAAATCTGCATGAAAAGATGTTCCTGGGAACGCCTCCGGAAGAAATATGTGCCAAATTTAGATACGGTTCTGAGTGTAAGCACCAGCTTCCGTTTCGAAAACACGGATTTTTTTTATTTTATTTTTCAGAAAAAGAGCCACTTTGCCGATTTTGCAAAAATATAAGTTCATGTTGCTCGGTTGAACTTCTTTCTCATCTGGTGAAACTGTCAGGTTGTTATCAATACCTCTTTTTACGGTGATCACGAAAGCAACACCGCTGCCGGACTCAGTAAAAAAGGCGAAATGTTTGAAAAAGTGAAGAGATTCGCCGTGCAGTCAAACCGCGCGTGATTTGAGCCCCTTTCATGTGTCTGTTGAGCATTTCGTTAAGAATTCTGCAGCATATGGAATACAGAAGAGAGCTGAAGCTTTTTTTTCGCGTTGCGATTGCGGTCACCGTCGCGCTATAGAAAAAGCAGCCGATTTTTCCGTGGGGTG
Organism: Teladorsagia circumcincta; assembly: GCA_002352805.1. NCBI lineage: Eukaryota > Metazoa > Nematoda > Chromadorea > Rhabditida > Trichostrongylidae > Teladorsagia > Teladorsagia circumcincta. The sequence goes on along the minus strand of KZ348025.1, from coordinate 15,019 downwards.
CTCAAAAATCCAACCATCAAAACAACCTAATGTCTTGAAATACAAAGTTTGACGTGTGCTACAGGAACTCCGAGACCACCGTCCGGCTGGCAATGTGTAGGGTACATTTGAAGACACGAAATTATCGCGCAAATCAAGTCATCTCTTCCATAATGTGTGCATGCTCTGCCATCTGCATTATGTTCGGCTTTATACCTGCTACTTTTTACTGTCTTTCTGGCTTGTATCCGTTTTTTTTTCTGCAGATGTGTTTATCAGAGAGAAAAGCTCATATTGGAAAAGAAAACCGGTTAGAAAAGTAAAGACAGACAGAAAAAGGTACTGTGCGACCAAATGCCTCGCTCCGACCAGTTCGACCACTGATTTTGGGAAAATTTAGTTCGATTTTGCCGAGTATTTCGTGTATTCAAATGGACACTACTCATTTTCCGTTGGACCGTGGCCTCAGAGTTCCTCTAACACACGCTCGACGGTGTCTTTCAAGAAATTAAATTTTTTTGAAATTCGGATTCTTGAGCGCCCCTCGGAAGATTCGGCTGTACCCCTATAGCGCGACGGTGACCGCAATCGCAACGCGAAGAAAACGGTTCAGTTCTCTTCTGGATTACGTATGCTGCAAGATTCTTGACGAAATGCTTAACAGCTACATGGACGGGGCTCAAATCACGCGCGGTCTGACTGCATAGCTAATCTCCTCACTTTTTCAAAGATTTCGCCTTTTTTCTGAGTCCGGCAGCGGTGATGCTTTCGTGATCACCTAAGAAAGAGGGATTGGTAACAACCTGACAGTTTCCAGATGAGGATTAAGTTCAATCGAGAAACATGGGGTGGATTTATATTTTTGCAAAATCTGCAAAGTGGCTCTTTTCTAAAAAACAAAAATAAAAAATTTCCGTGTCTTCGAAATGGAGGCTGGTACTTACACTCGAAATCGTATTTATACTTGGCACATTTTCCTACCAAAGGCTTTCTCAGATACATCCTTTCCTGCGGATTTTCAAGAATTTTTCAGGTGGATTTATACTTTTGCAAAGCAGTGTACGCGAGTAGCTATTTCCAGCACTGGAGGTATCACAACAATCGCTTGCTTGTAGAATAACTCACAATCAGATTTCAGTGTCACACTGCTGAGATCAGCGCGATTCTTACGCTGATGCAGTATGGATTGAGGGGTTAACATAAAATATGCGATGTTCAACCCAAAAGAAGCGAAAGACTGCATGGATGTGAATGTCATTTTGAACCCGCTCTGTCATTCCTTTCTGAATTTACGTGCTCAAAGAAGAGGGGTTAACGGATTAACTTGTCGCTTGGGAGAAAATCGGAAAGGGAATTGCATGCAAAGCACACGTAAGAAACTTCTCGAAATGAACAACAACCACCCAAATTTTCCTTCCTCTGACGCATGTTATTCATTATAACGCTTAACTGAGAGCCTCCTAAAAGGTAAGCGAAACCGCCCTCACGGCGTTCTTGCAGGGGCCCTATGCTTAGTGATGGGGAGGGGATGAGGTCCCCGAGGTCAACGGACTACTTGAACTCGGTCGGTACGGTAGGAGGGTGGCGACGCAAGTGGTGCAGCTCTTCTTTCTTTACCGAGAGGCTCAGTAATACTACCCAAAAAAAACGTCTGCTTTTCCTTCTACACTCTCACTCCCTGGTTGACAGAAGCCTTGTAACGCCGCCAAAAGGGCCGATCTGCTTATCTCACGACTAAGCTTTGAAGAGAGGACGGATCTTGCAGGTCCATCCTCTCCAAGGCTTAGTCCTGAGGTAGGCATCCAATTGACGCGGTTCAAAGGACCCAGTTGAAGTAGTTCGTCTACCGTTGGGGACCTCATCCCCTCCCCGGCATTCAGCTTACGACCCCAACAGAAACGTCAAAAGGGCTTTTTTGGTTACCTCGACTCTCACGAATCACTTCGTTGATCGAATGGGATTCAAATGTCGCTACGATTTTGAGTGGAAGTAGAAGGCGCTGCGCATCTCAAAGACTTTTCGTAAGAGGATGCTCGATGGCATATTTCAAAATAGGGGGGGGGGATGACATAAAGAAGTCTTGGCTCATGTGACACATCAAACGTTTCATCACGCAGAGTGCCGCTGTTGATGAGGGTTTTACGGCATCCTCAGATGTCTCTCCAGAATCAGGTCCTCCCTCGATGCCCTCACCGTTTTCGAAGTATTTCCTCAGCTGCCATCACCGTCGAGCTCTATGAGACCTACGCTAAAGCGCTACATAAATTTTACAATCGAGTAAGAGGGGAGTAGCTTCTCAGAGACAGTAGTTCTGACTATGGAACACGACCGAAGATGACCAGCGCCTCAGACAAGGTCACAGTGGTCCACAATATGTCGACAACTTCGTTGAGCTCGTACCTTGCACTATGTTTCCGACACAAAATCAGATGTTGGAAGCTGTTATGAAGTTTTTGGTAGACTTGAACGTGCTCTTCAATTCCAGTGAGGATCTTTTGGTTTGAATTTAGCGAAGTTTGAGTAATTCCGTTTTAAATGTGGAGAGGAGTGGCTCATTCTTCGAAATCGCTATGTCTGATGAATCCGAGAAGAGTTTCGCACTTACACCTCATCGCTGTCTGGCAAATTGTCGTATCAAGCGGTCCCTTTCAAACATACTTAGTGAAAATTCTAGATTTATCTGCATTGGAAGTATAGCAAATCATCTTCTTCACACATTCTGGAATCAAGGAGGTCGAAGCATCTAAATTGCTGCATCTGCAGGGCGAAGAAAATTCCTGTGCTATCGATGAAACTGTGCAATTGGATTTCAAGAACGTCTAAATGTGTCTGCATCCGTTCTCGATAGTAGTGTCATGTTCCACCTACCTTTAAACTACAGCAGAAAACAAAAAACTCATTACCTAGCATTTGTTTCACATATGTTGGGAACGAAGCACGGCAACTCGTTTCATCCTTCACAAGTGAGTGCGTACTGTGGATCCCTACGTAGCTATAACAAACAAAGTTCTATATATGACAATTCAGTTTTCAAAAGAAATTGATCTTCCAAAACGGAAGTTCGTAGACAATTTATAGACATGTGGGAGGAGCCAAAGGTGCACACACATTAGAGGCAGAATTCACTATGAAAACTCAAACCATTCCAAATTACTGTAGGGATGGTAAGTAGTACCAGAAAGGAAGTGGGATCATGAAAAACGGCTCAGAACCCGAGGGATGGGACCCCTTCTGTTCGCCTTGATCTCGGCTTTGATGAGACTCCCATCGCTGTGCCCTCTCCAACATAACGCTCTCTCCGCCATCCAATCAATTGCCGCGTATAAACCTGTGGCGAGTGATTAGACAGACGGTGGGCGGAGACAGGCGCACCCGCCAAGACTGAGCCCTGCTAGCTCTCCGAGGGCAGATCTGTCGCTGCCGATTGCGTGCCTGTCCGCACCCTCAGCATGTTCGCCGGTCTCGCATTAGGCAATTTCTCCCTTATTCGACCTTCGTCCTCTCCGTGGAGTCCTCTTTTAAAGGGTGTGATGGGACAACAACATATGAAGTGGCGCTCCGTAGGATGTAGTAGAATTCATGCCTCCGACACTGAATTGTAGGAACATGACTTTTTTTTAGTACGAAAGATTAAGTAAAAGTAAAGAGTCAATTTCTTGACATCGGTGGAGAGGTTTAAAAAGAGTTTTCCTCTCTGTTTTAGCCCCTATGGTGAAGAATCGTTTTTTTTAGTTGGAGAGGTAAAGCAGCGATTTCTGAATTATTGGTGATAAAATGGACGGATAGAAGAAGGGTGGTGCGGCGGTATGAAATAAGCGTGAATACATTGCCGAAAACACGAGAAATGAGACCTCACTTTGCTCATGACGTTGGCTTCGGGATTACGGCTCAGAATCTAGTCGTTAGGCGAGTGTACCCACTCGAAATTATCGTACTTACGACTTGGAAGAAGCAAATAATTCCCTTCAAATTCTTCCTCTTTCTTCTTGCGTTACCGGTGCAATCGCAGGCACAGCAGAAGACCCTCTCCGAATGGAGAAGTATTTTAATTTTTTTTTCTGCGTGTAATTCTTATAGATTCGAGGTTGTTGGGAATGCACAAGAATTACACACAGATTAACATGAATGGCGAGGTTCTAAGAAGAGAGAAATTGTACACAAACTTTTTCCATCTCATTCAAGTTCCAGCGCTTCCCCTTTCACATGAAAATGGTGCTCGTTTAGATTAGAAGTGACCTCTTCGACCATTTGCAATTAAAGGCACATACCCAATTGAACTGGTTGGGGGAGGAAGAGGGGAAGGGGTTGTGTTTGGAAATTAAGGAAGTTATAGTATCTCGGAATGACCAGTAAAGAAATTGTAAGGAACCCTTGAAGCAGTTTATGCGCTGGTCGTGGGCGGTCCCAGCGGAGCCGCTGGCGTCCCTTTTATGGCGCAGCCCAGCTTCCTACCGCATTTGATCGCGCCACGACTAGAGCTTCATAAGACTTATATCGAAATTTTACGTTATTCCTGCACACAGCCAATTGTAGTCCACGGCAGTGGAAACATCGATATTCTTGGACTCAAATTCTCAATTATCCGTCCAAACCTAAATTTCACTCAATTGGCCTATAACTTATGCAGGCAATTGTCTTGTCTTTACCTTGGCGCAAGCGAGAAGCTAATGTTGAGCACAGGCTTCTACCTTCACTCAGTCACCCTGCCAAAATAGGAGGGAGCCATGAAATCTGGCAGAAACATTTAGTCGAGGCACAGTTTACTAAATAAAATCGAGTTTGTATGCGTTTTACGAACAATGCTTAGTACTCTGTTCCCAAAAACAATTACCCTGCATTAGTAGTAATTTAGTAATATACGTCCACTTTGCTGATTCAGAGATGGAAGTCGAGAACACGGCGCAATCTAATATTGTGCAATTTCAGATTCTTAAAGGCACAACCAAGCAGAATTTGTGTGTACGATTCCCTTGGGTATGTAGGATGGAACCCCTAAGGGCAACCACAGATGTGGCACTCCCGGAAATAATCCAACAAGGCGTCAGGGTCTTACACTGTTATTTGGCCGTAACAGCTACAATGTTCCCCGTCCATGTTTTGTCTGGCGCCTCACATCTCTTGTGCTCTCTCGCCTGATACTCTTATCCCCACGTTCAATTTCTCAATGCCTTAGCACAGCCGCCTTACGATCTAAGCAAGCCCTTGATTTGAGCGTTTTCGACAAATTCTCCTTTTTCTTTGCTGCGCCCATTTCCAGAACTTTCGTATTCTTGTGCAAGAACCACACAAAATTGATCCTAGGGCATGACTTTGAGAAACGTCCTTCCAAAACTCAGTCAGCTGTGTTCGAGCTTTCGGCCTCTTAAACCTTTAAGGCACGCCTCAGGATCAAACTGGTATGGTCTTTGCACAAAAATATGAATGTATTGGTGTGAGGTGGGTCGGCAGTAGAGAAGAAATGAAAAGACCATCCAGATCGCTAAGGTTGAGGGCTCGCCCATCTCCGCAACCAGCTGTGCTAAGGCAATGAGAGAGTAAGCGCAAAGAGGAGAGTATGAGGTGAGAGAACGCAACAGATGAGAGGCTGCCAGACAACAGCCTGATAAAAGGAAAAAAATCTGCAGCTCCACCAGCTTACATTGCAAGGCCCTAATGCTCTCGTTAAGTGATTTCCGTCCACGGGAATGCCACATCCGAGATTGTCCCCTAGAGGTCTATCATACATACCGGTGGGGAGGGATCCTTAACACGAGTTCTGCCTGGGGTCTGCCTTTAATCCTGGATCAAATCATAGCATACAATAAACGGAAGAGGCGGAACCTTTTTCGCGTACGTAAACTTTCGCACTTTTAGTGCGAGTATATACAGCGGGAGGACGACACGAGATCCCGTCCCTCCGTTTCTGGACCTGAATTAGGCATCGTTTACTAAAATCGAACCCGATGCCCTCAACTAAATCGATAAACTTGTTCATTCCTCTAGTAAGTTCATAATAGCCTTCTACACAAGTGCAAATTTGCACTTCATCCCATGGTGTCTCTCATTCATCCGCTACTCTTGCTACGGTGTGAGCAGTGGAATAACTGTTATGCAGCTCAGGCTCATAACTCTTACAGGAGCCCACTAAATAACAAGTCAGTCACGTGCTGTTACTTCAGTGACTTTTTCGTAAACGATCAGCTGTTTGCCGGATGCTTTGAATAACAATCTTCTTAACCACAGATCAACAGTGGGAGTCGTCGTTCTGTAAAGTGGAAGTTCCGATGTGCATAATCGTCTTTCGACTCTGTCAATACCTGAGCAATATTGTCCCCAAAGACGTGGTGAAAACGCTGTTGGTTAAACACTCTAATGCCATTTTGTCGTCCTATTTTCGTCTATACCTTCCAAAAGCAATCTAGACAGCATCAGAGCAGAAGACGAGTATCAACTGAAGTGTTCCATTATTTTTGTAGCTACCCTCATTTTAGACACCTGGAGCCAATGACTGCTTAGGTGCGGTTTGTGCGTTCGCAAATAAAAGCAGAGATGCGAAGTGGTCTACAAGTGGAGAAAAGGAAAATAAACCATCAGAGGCACAGGAACAATTCTTGAGCGCTGAACGAGCACATGACGACGAAAAGATCGGCGCCGAGGCGCAAGAGTGGAAGTCGGAGGTGAGAGAGTGGTGAAGGTTACGAAGTAGAGACCACAAACCGTAGGCGGAGGCTACATAACAGAAGGTCTGTTGCGCGGAAAAAGTTGAGACGCAGACGGGTTGGCGGACGAGTCTCAGTACGTATTGTGCGATGTGGGACGTACTGTGGTACATTCTGTTTAAAGGCAAAAGTCAGGCTCAATGTGGAGGATCGTGGCGATTGGTACTGAGTGTAGAGTTGCGCAATGGAATGGCAGTAGGGAAAAAACGAAAAGAAACCGTCGACAAGGCCTCAAACGGAATTCCCCACTACACTAGCAGTGAAGGAAGCTGGCTTGGAAGTGAGGCACGTCCAAACAAGTTTTCCGACATGCCAACCATTTTATCGGTTGATACGGCACTCAACCCAGCTGATTTTACACGTTATGCCAGCCACGCATCACTTCCGGAGGTGGGCGGTGCTGGGTTGGCCGGGCGGCCTTGGGATGAAATGGAAGTCGCTGGGGGTTTAGCGGCGCATTCCGCGATAGGAGGTTGCTGCAATGTGTGCAGCTGCTCACAGACGACCTCCTGACACCAAAAATACCTCCGGAGAGCGGCTGAGCGCGACCTTTGCCTTTAACTAAACGCTAAATAGCTACAGTACCCGCCGCGACTCGTCCGATGGCTCGTCTGCGTCCCTGCCCCTCCCCACCCTGTCGGACACCCGGTAGGAGGTAATTCGGCAGCAGGGTCGCCCACCACCATTTGTGGCCTAACAGCGTCATTTATAAAGCCCCTTCTGCCACACTGATGCCCTTTGATGCCTTATATCGTCTCGCATACCTTTGGTGCTGTGTAGAACTAAACCATTGTGCATCAAAAACACATTCTGAGTTGCTTTGTAAAATAAAGGGAACAGTTTCATTTTTTCTTGACTACTTAGCTGTTGTGTGAATTGATGACTGCCCTGACCATAAAAATTGTTTTTTTTTTTGCTGAGATTTCTATGGTCCCGTCTCAACCTATTTTGACGTTTATGGTCTACATTTCTCGTTCGAAGGTCATTTATGTAGTTAATCTGGAATATGGTCTAATTTACGCAAATGTAGTTAATATATGGGAAAAACGTTCCTGCGGAGTAAAACAAACCACTTGAACCGCAGGAAGCACCTTCCCGTACCTAGTCCGAGCGGAAGCTCATAAGCACCCTCGCCTAGGCTCTAAGCAGTTAAATCACACTTCATGAGTTTCCATTCACAAACCAATGAGGTGCTACATTTCCGCTCAATCTTCACGGGTGTTGAATCTGACGCCTGAGGCGTGACAATTTTTTCACACCGTTCAAGATCGCGTGTACTTCACGGTAAATTTGTTTACATCGCAAGACAATTGTCGATCAGAAATGCTCAAATATCACAAGGGAGCAGGGCTAGGCGCAAACACTTCTAGCCAGTCTGGGGGCAGACCCGCACCTCTCGCTTTCCATGTAATTGTGCTACCCAGCCCTTTCTGATAGCTTACACAAAGCTGATTTTGACATTGAGCGCCAGTCGGCACAAACCCGTAGACGCCAACCCAAATACAAAATTTAGTTCTCTCTGGGAATCTAACCTGCAACACTATCTTCCACAACTTTTTTGATACTACTGAAACCGCTTGACGAGAGCGAAACATGTTTTGTGGTCCATACTTGCGTCCCACAACATGCAAAAAACCGTTAAAATAGCGGGTTGTCCTTAGGGCCCTCCTTGCGAATCAAAAGAAAGCTCGTGGCAAAGCTCTGACCGTTCTGACCAAATGGTAGGTCTGACATAATCATATACTCTTCTATTTTGGGTCACAGTTTCCCAGGAACCCAGTGCTGTAAGTGACTCATGCAAGGCAAGTGAAAATTCTCATCAATAATGTTGGGGAGGAAGAAACGGGGATGGGGTCTGAATATAACTTATGTAGAGGAATAAGGAAGGGCGTATGATATAAGATTACCGGTAGGTTGGCTGGGAACATCGCCGCCACTATTTTATCACACATACATACTGGAAAGAAACAGGCCTGAAGATCAAATGCTGCTGCTCGAGCAATTGTCTACTATTCTAGGAGGACGGAGCCCGCAGTTCTAAGTGCTTGTTGAGAGCCTTCCTGAATTGATTCTCTGAGTCGAGTTAAAGTTTTTCTTTTCGCTCAGGAAGCGCTGGAAATGAGCAAAGAGCCAGTAAATTGAATGGGGAGAGGCAAGAGTTCCATGGAGGTGAGGGGCTTCGAAGCTAGAGCCGATAGCAGTGGTAAAACGGGGAGAGCTAACCAACCATGATCGGCTAGTGTTCCCTCAGCCCTCAGCGTACATCTCTGATTCCTTTCTTTCCGATCATGGCCACTCCAGCCACGTCCACCAATTCCTGCACAGAAAAATTTCGAGAGGTGGTGTAAGGCCAGAAAGACCCTCGACGACTTATGCAAGTCCCTAACAAGGAAGGTCTTTCAGGGCATGCCGCCTTTCTCAAAATACTTTTTTGCATTATTTCGAGACAAGTGCATGGAAAATAGAAGTGTGTTTCATTTTTCCTGGGCCCTTCTAAACGCCAAAAAGGGGATGTCAAGATGGCCCATGGTTCGGATACCGGGGCGACAAATTTTTGCAAAAAAGTATTTTGAGAAAGGCGGCATGCCCTGAAA
>KZ348023.1:0-11179 GCA_002352805.1 Teladorsagia circumcincta | reverse complement strand
AGATGGGAAATTCCATCGATGTACCTGCCACCGTTTGCACCCGACTCCTTGAATTTATTCACTGCCACTACCCATTCACTACAGGTCGAATAAATGAAATTAATCTCAAACAGGCCACAAGTGACAGTGAATCAATTAAGGCCAACAAATACTATTATTATTAGATCGGACAGGAATTGAGCTCCCTTCTTAGCCTAACGTCTGATGGTCAACAACGAAAATATGTTTCAGATGTTCACTGGTAAACGTCTACGGGAAGCCCACGATGCGGAGAACTCTACTTCGATGGCGTTGGCACAAACAACCACAGAAAAGGATAGTGGTGAAAAGCAGTAGGTGACCACCAGGTAGGTCTGAGCACCATTTCGTTCTCAACAACATGCTTCTAATGGTCCGCCTGATAGAAGTATTGCTATACACTCAGAAAAGGGTAGTGCTACATAGAGGATAAAAAACGTATGCATCTTTCCACTAATATGACTTTTATTAGAAAACGGCAGGAGTCGGAAAGATGCTCTCTCAGCTCATCTGTTCCCTTAGTTATTGACCTACCAAACTCATACCAAGTAGTCAACAGTCCCACCACGAGAGTTTCAAGCTTTATCTCTCATACTTTACTTTACCAAGGGTGTGAATTGTAAATAGAACACATTGTATCAACGGAAATCGAGCCCATATCTCGCGTTTTTTGAGCAGATGTGCTCCTTTCCAAAACTAAGTCAATGAATCACCATAACTCATCTTAACACGTTGTCGACAACGCGCGTTTTGGCTTTTTTGGTCGCGTGGGACCAGCGCGATTTTGCGAGTGCTGCTGCGTCATGCTATTCAAGCGGATTTTGGAGTGTAAATATCTTAAACATGACGGTACAGAATTAGGTCACTAATTTCAATGTGCGCTGGAGCTAATCAGTGGGACTAGTAGCAGAAATTCAATCGAAAGTTTGAAAATAACAACGAAAAAGCAAAATTCGTCAGACGAGCTGTAATGGACGCGAAAGGAAATTTAAACTTGATTGTTTCCATCAAAAAGTATATCTTGTCATCCCTCAGATTAGGTATTCACTTCTAATACTCTTTTAATTTTTGAACTCATGAAAAGAAGATAGAAATGAAAAATAAACCAGGCAGAAGTTTTGGGTTATGAAAGTTTGGATTTGAAATCCTCTTCTAAACTGATGCATACGTGTCCATTTTGTGAGGCCATTATGTTTGTAGCTATGTTGAAGCTTCTTCTATAGAATAAATACAAAAATCGCAAAAACGAACCGCGTGTGCGCCGAAAAAATAAATGTCGTGGGTGGAGGACACATACGTCCGCGTTGTCCGTAATGGCCTGCAAAGTGCGGGACGTATGTGTCCTGCGCTGTCGTCAACGTGTTAAAATATGAGCTCTACTGAAGTTCCGCTAATACCCTTAGCTTCGCGATGCTTTGCCGAATTGTTATGATAAATAGTGACATCGGTGGTGTAAAATAGCGCGTAGAAACGAGAGCGGTAGATGCGCACATGTAGTGGCCACAAGAGAAATACCCATTTTTGTTCTTTTTTTGCCGTTGTTGACTGAATGGCTTGTATGTCGTTGAACACGGATGACAACCACATTTCGGACTTGTAGAAGACTTTAAGAAGTCGAAATTGTTGGGTATTTGAGTGAAACGAACATCCATCACGGTTCTCTCTTATTACACCCTCCTTCACCTGTATCCGACTTGACTTGTACTCGCCATTTTTGCCATCAGGGACGGTAGTGAAGTTTCCTAAACGGCCATTCTTTAGTTTGCCACTAAGTCACGTTGACCTCGCCTTCGTCTGCACCTAAAAAGCATTGAGAAAGGCGGGAAAGCCGCGCTAACTTGTCGCAAAGGGCGAGGTTTATGCCGGCAAACGAATAAGGTGGCACCTTTCCTAGACGGCGAACCCAGCAGATTAAGGGGGAAGTGCAGGACTGTCAGGTACATGGCGACTAAAATGTACCCCTGAGTACATTTTGGACGCCGTCTCTCTACGTCTCTGCAATCTCCACGCACTTTTTCCTTTCTCTGCACGTCATCAATTGGTCGTAGTGAACGTCTTTGCATCTCTGCCATGCCTATTGATGGTGGATGGGGAGGGTACGGGTGGCGAGAGTGCTATTGGAACTATCGATAATAATGATAGATACCTGCCAATGAGTTGATCATCTGTTTGGTGCTGTGTTCCACTTACTGATCGTGTTATAGCTCCTTTCTTGGGTAAGGGAGCATTTCACTCATCGTTATCATTCCGGCCTTTTTCCGCCACAGCGACGTGTGGGTAGGCAGAGCAGTCTGTGTTGCCAGTGGATCGAATGGATCAGTACTCCGAGATGCATGAGGTTTTGCAACCCTCATAGAATATTACCTTGCTTTCTACAATTCTTCCAATGTAAACCAAAAACGATTTGTGGTGCAATGGCAAAGGTAGCGCTCATGAGACGCTGCATTACAGGGTTCGAGTCCATGGGCGATACAGGTTTTGCTAGGAATGTAGTGCAGTTCACCGTTGACACTACGGTCATTTCACTGACTCGCCTTTCATTATTCGCCATTAGAGGCCGATGTTCACCGCCTTTGCTCACAGTCTATGGTACTTTACTACCGTTCCAGACTAGTCGACTTTAAACCATCCGTTCCGATCGTCGTCTCTGTTGGTGGCGAGATGACCTATTTCGTTTTAGGCTTTCCAAGCGGCCAATTGTGATCCAGCGGGATCCAACTCACAAGCCAGGAAGGCCACCAGTAGTCTTTCAAACGCCGTCACATGACCTCATGATCTCGTCGCTGCTTGTGTAATTCCTTGACAACATCGCTAACAATAAGATCCCTTCGTCTTAATAGTTTTACATTTAGGAACGATCGCAAAATGACCTTTCACAAACTCTGCGTTCACTTGGTCTCTGGGTACGGCTAATTCCTCTTCGCGAGCTTGAGTGGTCGACCAGCGTCCCGCGCAGCGCGGTGGCCACTACATATCACCTGTATCACCTGTCGTCCCGTTGATCATCGAATTGCACGAGCGGGCGCCAGCAACGTCTCCATTCGTCCCTGTCACGTACCAGAGTTGTCCAATGGACCCTCCTCGCTCAAGGGACACGTACCATTCATTCCTTTTGTTCAGAACTTTCGTGAAGAAGTCTGACCATCGGGCCGGCGGTCGTCGAGGTGTTCGTTAACGTCCCGAGGGATCCAGTCGGTAACCGCTTTGGTCCAACGGTCATCACAAAATCGCATGACGTGTCCGGCCCACCTGATCTTCGATTCCTTGGCAAAAACGGCTGCGTCCCTGATCTTTGACCGTTGGCGTGGTTCAGAACTCCGGATTCCCCTCTGCACTTGCGTGTATAGGGTGACTCCAAGCATAGTCCTCTCGACAGCGCGCTGGATAACGCTAACCGCATGCTCGTCCTGACTGCGCAGAGTCCAAGTCTCTGAGGCGTAGGTTAGGGCAGGAAGGACTGCGGAATCGAAGAAGTGAGCACGGAGCCAGATGTCCTTCGTTTTCTTCACTACTCCCTCGATGTTCTTGTACGTTCCCCATGCGCTCTTTTCCTCCTGCTCAGCTCTGGAGCTAAGTCGTTCATCATGTTGATTTCCCGACCTAGGTACACGTAGCTGGAGCATTCGGAGATGATCGTTCCGTTGAGCGTGAATGGGGCATCAGGAACCAGTCCGTTTCTCATAAACATCGTCTTTGTTAGGTCCAGCTGTAGACCGACCTCACCACAGGCGCTGTCGAAATCAGCCAGCATCCGCTCCGCTTGCTCGATGTTCGGCGTTATAAAAGCGATGTCGTCAGCAAAGCGAAGATGGTGTAGCTGCCGACCGTCGACTTTCACTCCCATGTCTTCCCATTCCAACCGACGTTTTCGAGAGCGGCGCTGAAGAGTTTGGGCGAGATGGTGTCGCCCTGTCGAACCCCTCTCTTGACGTCGATGATGACCTCCTTGTAGAATGGTGAGATTCTGGTCGCGAAATTGCTGTAGAGCTCCCGAAGAATCCTTATTTACTGAGCAGGGACGCCCTGGTTGCTCAAGGCTTCGATTACCCTTCTGTCTCCACAGAGCCGAAGGCCTTCTTCAAGTCGATGAACGTAGGACATAGCGACATCTTGTACTCTCTTGAAACTTCAATAAGTCTTGTGACCGTGTCGATATGGTCGATCGTGATGAACCCTTTTCGAAACCCTGCTTGCTCGCATGGATGTCCTTCATCCAATATTCGCCAATCCTGTTAAGAATGACTCGAGTAAAAAGCTTGTAGATTACAGACCACTACATATAGCGGAAAAAAATGAGGCAGCCTTCGTACTGTATGTCAAACACGGGACAGTTCCTGGATCTATTACGTTCTTAGAGACTTGCACACAACTGTGTTAAACACGTGCCTTCACTCCATATCAACGAAGAACATGAACAGAATTGGACGCCCAGTGCTAGTACGCCAATCATGCGCTGCCTCAGGCTGGTGTCAGTGTCCCCAATCCGTCGCAGGTTTCGCGATGCGCGCAACTGGTCACAGAAATCACAAGTGCCCGATCAATACTGCAAGGTGCTCTCCAATCCCGCCAGCATTTCTGCTAGACGGTGATGGCTGAATGACGATTACTCATGAATCTGGTTCCATATTCCGTTGTTCTAAATGTTCGCATGGGGCACTTGCAATTTTTGCGATTTGCGCGAGCCGCGTGAACCTCGCGAATTGCGCGACGCCTGCGACGGATCGCGAACCCTGACTCCAGCCCTACATCAACGACTGCATTGACCTCACATCAGCTCAAACCGGAATGGACGAGTCAAAACAACGGACAATTGGGGTATATTGACTAACTCCAGGAGTCTTGCGCAAAATTGGGCTACCTTCTCCGAACACTCAGATCAGGATGACCTTTGCTGCACATACTGCGAAATGGTATTCAAGATGGGTCAAATCACGTGGATAAAGACATTATGTCGTTAAAATGCATAGTAGCTCGGTGAAGTAGACAAGTTTCAGAAAAGTGTTTGTCACACGTACATATCACAAGGCAAAAACAGATTTTAATTAAGATCTACCTTCTTATCGTTCACACGAGTCTTCAAAGGAAGAGGGATGGCGTGTGCGGTGGAACGCAACTTAAGCATTTCAAAACTGTTCCAGACTCTGCTTTGCCTTCTCCAGGATTGGGAAATCCACACGACTTCCAAGACTCAGCCACACTCATTGTTCTCTTTGCAATTCACTGAGAGACGATGCTGGTGGAGCTGAAGTCAGTAACCGACTCCTGGGATTCCCACTCCCTGGTCCATTAGCCTAGGAAACACATGAGCGAGTGGGTCCCTGTACGGTGGTTAGGTAAATGTTCCAGATCTTTAAAAACGATGAGGTTGTCGAACGTTAGGCTGATTAAACATTCAAAAGCATCCAGCCTGACACAGAAGCAACGTCTAACTGCTCATGAACAAATTCTTTCATCTATATTATTCGGTTCACTACTTTTCTTCACCGATTTCGAAATACCGATGAATTCAGGTCCGTTCCTTTGATCAAAGTGTTCAAGAAGGCTGGCCTATTGAAGTGTGGTCAACCTTGGGATGTGAGTCTATTTTTGTGAGCAGTTATCAAACTATTGTGCCATTGCTTATTGTATTCTATTCTCTGTTATTCAGATTTTCTACGCGCTACGGTCGTCGCACTACGGTCTGAATTAAGGAAAACTGGTGGAGCAACAAGAGGGAATCAGCTACTCAACACATGTTGAATAAATACAATATTTTCGAACTATGCGTCGTGAATAGTACTACTTCTACGAGGATGCCGTAGCATACTCAGACAGAACCATCTTGGTGCAATAAAAGTGATGGAGCATCTAGGACGGTCTGATATATCAAACGACGAAAGACCATCCCAAAGGTGGCGTTGCCTGGAGACGCGGCATGACTACTATCGGGAACTTTAGACTTGAAAGCACTTTGTGCGATTTGTTAGGTGAGGCCTATTGGGTGACAAATGAGATCATACGATACATAGTCTCATCGCCGTCTTTCCCGGAAATCATTTCTGTCTCGAGACATACGCCTCAAGAATGTCTGGATGGTTAAGCCACTATGTGACTCAAGAACGAGTATCTGTATCTCATTGGCCTTACAATCGGTAGTAATATGGGCTTTTAGGAAAGGCCTCAAAGAATCGATTGTGAGAGATGCGTCGTATCTGGTGTGAAGAGAAAAAGACGTACCCTATCACATAAGGCACAGAAAGGGAGGCTGAAATGGGGAGACAGAGAAAAGTGCATATGACAGCGCTCATATGCTGTCTTCTTATTTCTGACCAATCCTATAGAAAATCAATGCACCGACCAGCGATGTGGGTTCCCTTATTTGGTCCAGCTTACCACCGCACACCTTTACCCACTTTTTCCCCCCCCTCTCGAGACTGTCCTGGAGTTGAATTTGAAGTCTTGGTCATCAATACAGTTAATTTCGATGCACGCCGCTCTCACTACGGGTGGGGCTCGCCCTGGTTAGGTAAGACTTGTACTTCTAGAGACATGGTCCATCCGGGGACCAGTCAACAGAATCGCTGCTCGCCGCGCCGCCGCGTGCGGCGAATAGTGCGGCGAGGGGGCGACGACACAAGGACGAGTGTCGTCTTCATAGACCAGCTAGTACGATGGTGATCCAAATGCTCTCTCTCTTTCTGTGACAAGTACGATGTCTTACAGTGTGAAACTGAAGGTGGATGACCTTGCTCCGTCAAATAACCGCGCCCTCCTGAAGCACATTGCTTATCACGTAACCCCCTGCGATTCCATATTATTTGTTCTTTGATGAGGTAGGTCAAGCAGCTTTTTTGGTGTTTCTGCTGGGGCTGTATGCTGAATGTTGGGGAGGGGATGGGGTCCCCAATTTCAACGGACTACATGAACTCGGTACGATACGAGAGTGGGGACGCAAGTGGTGCAGCTACGTTCAAGCCAGGAGGGCTGGTCTGCTTACCTCAGGACTAAGCCTTGAAGAGAGGGCGGGTCTCGCAGGTCCGACTTCCTTCCAAGGCTTAGTCCTGAGGTAAGCATCAGATTAAGGCGGTTCGAAGGACCGAGTTGAAGTAGTATGTCAATCGTCGGGAACCCCATCCCCTCCCCAGTACAGCAGACGGCCCTGGCAGAAACGTCAAAAAGGCTGGTTTGTTACCTAGGCACCTAGGAAAGGTTACCTCTTTTTTGATTACTCGAGGCGAGAAAGAAGGTGAGAATTCCTCCACGTGGTTACTGAGCTTATATATTGAATTACTGCATATTGTTCATCAAATAACAGATATTAGTGGTTTTGAGTGAACGAAACAGCCTCTCTGTAGGTGCTTGGATTCCACGCTCTTTCACTCAATGCTTAACAAATTCTAGGTAGCAAAGCTTACGTTCGCCACTATTTTCCCGTAAGGACAATAAAGGTTCCGTGAACAAAAACTGTCGAATTGAACCGTTTGCTGTGGCCTAGCGCATCATTCTAGGTCCACCGTAGACAATAGATCCAAATGAAATCTTCTATCATCCTACTAACTATAAATCGCTTAGTCTGTCTGTCACGGTGTCTGTCACAAAATTCCGCCTCTTGGGGATCCGCCTGGAGAGAACCGGTGAAGTGCGGGATGGGTGGAACATGTCTCAAAAGGTCCAAAACACACATCAGATAACTGAGCATCAGTCACAATGGGCGTGGCGTGCATCGGAATGAAAGGCACCAATAATAAAAGTTTCAAATTTGGTTTCGAAACGGCCGGGGGACAGTGGCGAAATGCGCGAAGGTGTGCACCAGTAAGCTTGATCAAAATGGGGAGATCCACCCCGGTGGGCGGAGCGTTATCTAGAAAATCGGTGCTTCATGAAAACATTAATAACTCGCTTTGGAGAAAGTCTACAGAGCAGAAAAAAATAGATGCAGGAAAGCAATGTCCTTGGTGTTTCCAGCATACATAAAGTGAATGAAGGTCCGCCTACAATGGGCGGAGTGTGCCCTTAAGAAAATGGCGTTTCCTACAAGATTCATAATTAGGCTCCTAGATGACTGAGAGACCGGGAAAAACGTGGATAGAGGTCAGAGGGGAGTGGAAGATGAATATTAATGCTGGGCGTGGCATGCGCAGAAGCGGGCGGAGCTTGCAACTAGGCCCATAACTCGTTCCATGAAGTTCCGGAGACCGGAAAAAAGTGAACAGCGGTCGACGGTGGGAGGTGGGTTAACCGTTACTGGCAGGCGGAGCATGCACAAAAGTGGGCGGAGCTCCCCACGAAATTTCATGACTCGGTTCCAGGAGGCTCTGGAGTGGGAAAAACTGGGTATTGGTTGGAGATGAGATGTAGGTCAACTTCCGCCGGTGGGCGAAGCACGCATCAAAGTGGGCGGGGTTTGCCACGCAAGTTAACAGCGCAACAGCGGTTCCTACAAGATCTCATAATTCGACTCCGAGATGACTTAGAGACTGGCAAAGAAGTGGATCGGAGTTGGTGGAGGGAGGAGGATCACTCAAGGCTGGCGGGCGGAGCATGCACCAAAGTGGGCGGAGTTTGCCACGAATATTCATATCTCGGTTCCAAGGTGTCAGTAGGGCAAAAAAAGAATTGAGGGTAAAGAAGGGATGGAGTTCAACTGCCATAAGTGGGCAGGGCATGCACCGAAGTGTGCGGAATGTGCTACCGAACCTACCATTGGTTCAGAGACAGTCTAAAGAGGAGAAAAATAGTCTGAGTTTGCGAGGGGACAGAGGTCAAATGTGATTAGTGGGCGGGCATGCCATATGGTGGGCGGAACTTAACTCTAAAGTCGCATATAAGGAGAAAGCACGAAGACCCAGGAAAAAGGGGTTAGAATCTAGCTTAAAAGGGAAGGTCAAATATTCGTGGTGTATAAGGCTTCGGAAAGTCTCTCCGTAAGTTGCATATCGCCGCACAACCGTATTTTGCGCGCAACTGCGTGCGGCACCAACTGGTTTACTGTATATTTCTGCTTTTGTCTTTGTCTGAGTAGTCTAGAACATTCGTGACCCAGGGTGAGAAACCAGGGCCTGAGACGAAGCCGCCAGCATCATTGATGTAGTGATTATATCAAGGACAAAAATGCTGGCGACCTAACATGTCCCAGGGTATCTGTCGTGATAACTGAGTAGAATCAACATACTACTTCTGGAATTACAAATCCGCTGAAAACTTGTGTATAGGGGTTATCGAGGGTCCTGATCACGAATATGATATTCATTTTCGCCGCTGGCCCCAATTTGGCGCCATATGGCGCCAATTTGGCGCTAGGGCTGTTTCCACCAAATCCGCTGAAAGCTTGTATATAGGGGTTATCGAGGGTCCTGATCTCGAATATGACATTTGTCCCTAGCGCTGGCTCCAAATTGACGGCATTCGGCTCCAAATAGCGCCATGACTGAATCGCACCAAATTCGCTGAAAACCTGTGTATAGGGGTTATTTGAGGCCCTGATTACTAAAATATGACATTCTTTTTCAACGCCTGCGCCAAATTGGCGCCATTCGGCAAAAAAAGTCATATTCGTAATCAGGACCCTCGATAACCCCTAAACACAAGTTTTCAGCGGATTTGGTGAAGACAGCCGTGGCGCCAAATGGCGCCAATTTGACGCCAACGCCAAAAACGGAATGCATATTTGAGATCAGGACCCTCAACAACCCCCATGGGAGAAGTTTCAGCGAAAAAAAAGTTTTCAACTTTTTTGGTGAAATTTTGAAGTCGTCATATTCTTTCTACAATAAAACTTTAGCGGGTGGAGATTTTCTTTGCTCAGGGGTAGCCTAGCTAGAAGAGGGTATGAAGATTCTTCGTGGCGAAGAAATTCTTCCGAAGACCTCCTTTTGTTTTCAAAAATTCCATTCGAAGCCCGTCAGCCACCGGTGGCTGACATTGTCGCAAATGGGTTAAAATTTATTTGTTCAGGAAGCATATTGCATCAGGGAGAGAATAGAATCTCCACATCGGCCATCCTAGTTCCTTGTTTTGTTTGCTATCGCTCGGTTCTCATTACGAAATAAGTTCCGAAAAGTAATCATGATGTTCAGAGAAACTATATGCGAAATCACCGACGAACTATATCCATGCTTCAATCGTTCAACTCAAAAGAGCGACGAGCTCTGCATGAATGCAGAAAAGAAAGTGCTACGAATCAAGATAAGAGCGTTTGACAAGAATGCTGGGTTGTGGACAAAATTTCCGGCCCAGACGGGACTGAAACCCGCACCTTTTGCTGTCCGGGCAAGTGCGCTACCAGTTACGCTACCGGGGCACCATTTCATTCCAACTCAGCTTTTCATGGTACACGTATCATAGCTTTCAGCACACACTCGTATAACGTGTTGAGCCGGTTAGCCGATAATGAAGATGAAAGCTTTAGCAATGAATTTTGACTTGTTTCTGATTGTTAACTGTTGTTTTTGGCCGCAGTTCGCCTTACGAATGTTTCAGAAGAATGATGGGTTGTGAACAAAACTTTCGCCCCAGACTGGACTCGTACCCACACCTTTTCTGTCTGGGTAAGTGCGCTACCAGTTACGCTAATGAAATAGCGCCCCCGTAGCGTAACAGGTAGCGCACTTACCCGGGAGCAAAAGGTGCGGGTTCGAGTCCCGTCTGGGGCGAAAGTTTTGTTCACGACCCAACATTCTTGTAAAACATTCGCAAGGCGAATTGCGGTCAAAAACAGCAGTTATTAATCAAAAACAAGTTAAGAGCATTAGAAACTAATGAAAGAGATGGATCTTTGCTTCAATGTAGAAAAAGTCAGACTTCCACAACCAGAGGTTCACTTAGCAATCCTCCACAGTCATACAATCCACCCACTCAAAGCGTTTCACGCGCAGTCGGATATCTGGCAAGTGAACACGCCCATTTGCCGCGACGTTGTGACCACACCTACTAGCGCAGCGAGCTGATGATTCTGTTGTCACGAAGCCGGCCCATCCATCCCAAACTTGACCCGGACTCCGTGGGTGGTTGTTCACTTGATACTGAATCAATTAACAGACGCACAAACAAATACAGACAGACAGACAGACGGACAGACAGACAGAGAGAGAGACAGACAGACAGACAGACAGACAGACAGAAAAACAGACAGACAGACAGACAGACAGACAGACACAGACAGACAGACAGACAGAGAGACAGA
>KZ348016.1:7692-20248 GCA_002352805.1 Teladorsagia circumcincta | reverse complement strand
CTTGATTTTTTTTCTATGTTCTCAACCGCAAAAAGCTAGAGCGCAGCCGGGTACATATAGCCGCTGAGTCGCTTGGAATGGTGCCAGGCGAAAATTCCTGGACCGCGGCCAGTTCAGAAGGGGAAGGTGTAGGCAGGCCCGTCCAAGTGGCCCTAGTCAACTGTAGAAGTTGGTGATGCAGCGGTTTGTGGTATTATCCAAGCACTCGTGCACAGGCACACTATTACAGCTTATTACAACTTATTTCCTCCCTTCCTTGAAAGGCTTAACCTTAGAAAGGCCCAGAGCGGTCTATGAGTGAATTGAATTTCTTGTGTGGCCCTGCCACGAATGGTCTAAAGCATAGACGACTAGAAGACGGGTGGAAGCTCTATAACTGAACTCTGGAGAGGGGGAGAACCCGTGAAAGAGCGCAGATGGGAGCATCAAATTGAGGCCGTTTGAGGGACCGAGTTCAAATTGTGCGTCGACCGCCCAAAAACTGCTCTATGGCCGGACAAACTATCTTTTGACATATTCGACGCTCACAATAATAATGACCTTGCATCTGAGCCGCGATCACACACATGCGATCCTTCCCTAGTGAATCTTTTGGTACAACTCAATAAAGTTCATATGTCGATAATATTTTCTCAAAATCGACAATTGATTAGCTACGAATATGACTTGTAAAGATATACTATATCTTAGAAAATCAACAAAATTGACTTCACCGAAAAAAAACTTCACTCACGAATTGTCTGGGCGCTGACCAGCGCGAGAAGAGGTAGGGCCCAGAGCATGGCGGAGGTGCCGTTCGTGTGAAGTATTGCGGATGGCACTGCAGATCTCTGGGGGTGGGTCCCGACTGGAAAAACTATTTAATGTATAGGAAGAAAGGTCGAAATAGAAGGGAGTAGAGGAAATCACGAAAATTACGCGAAAAGAAATCAAATTGAATAGAGCGGGAAAAAATACACAGACTGATGGTGAGGGAATGGAGGGATCCGATACGTTCGCGCCCGTTGTGCGCGACGAGAGTGTCTAAGCTATCCGGGTATCGTGGTCTGATCCTTTAGCGGGCTTTAGAGGGCGCGCAGGATCAACCCTACCAGGACCGATCGCACACCGGTTACGAATTGACATCACTCAATAGGAGCGGTTGAAAAAGCCTTCCTGAACTTAGCAAACGACCCGGGCGACAAACTCAGAACCTCTGGTCAGATAAGTAGTCGACTTTTTCACGCTTGATTGCAAAGGGAAGTATCTGGGTGTACCCAGGACAACCCAGGTAATCACTCGTCGAGGAA
Organism: Teladorsagia circumcincta; assembly: GCA_002352805.1. Taxonomy (NCBI): domain Eukaryota; kingdom Metazoa; phylum Nematoda; class Chromadorea; order Rhabditida; family Trichostrongylidae; genus Teladorsagia; species Teladorsagia circumcincta. The sequence continues at coordinate 18,959 of KZ348016.1, read as the reverse complement.
TCGGGCCTAGCGAGAGGAGCGTAACAAATCATCCGCCGCTGAACTTTCACCGCCGCCGAGAGGGATATCGTCGTCGTAGTCGCCGTCGCTGATGAGACACTGACCCCACCCCCAAAAGGACAACAGGAATGTGGGCCCCGTCGCAAAGGCGGCCGTTAGTGTACTGACGCCGCCCTTCCAATTAACGCGTGGATGTTAGCGTCACATTGCGGAATGAGAAAAACCCGAACAAAAGTAGCCGGATACGCAGGGAAAGTGGATGTGGTCAACGAGAGCTGTAAAAACCTTTCTTCTCCCTAGCATTGGCCCCGCACAGTCGCACGGGTCCTGTGAGCTGTAGGAAAACCCTTGATAATGGATCGATCTCGCCTCAACAGACCCACTTGGCTTTGAAGAAATATAAATGGTGGTAATTAGACCAAGTTCCCAACTTATGGGCTCGAAGGGTAGCCATTTCAGCAGATTCCAATGGGAACTTCAAGACGGTCATGTGACTAGCTCGGCGATAATATGTAAGACTTGGAGCTTCAAAATGAAGCAGTTCAACAGTTTAAGAAAGACCATGGAAGCCCAGCTGAGAACAATGAAAAATGATCCCGTTAGTCAATGATGTACTGCCCGTTCCAACAAGGAACTTGTTTTTATGATTTTTGGACGGGGGTCGTGTTTGGAGTTTTGGAAGGTGTTCTTGATGATCGCAGCTAAAGGGATCGCGCTTTGTGTGCTGGAGGTCGGGTCATTGACGTTTGTGGAGGAAAAGCTATCTTCTGGAAATCTCGGCACTATCGCAAGCAATAGGGGCATTGTGGAAATGCACTCAAAACCGTGTAAGTATCTCCTTTTTATTGGAGAAGGGACAAAGCCCAAGGCGGGGGAGGAGAGACTCCATGGTGAGCAATTTTCATTTTCCCTGAAACCTCTTGAGCTCCTCCTCTTCGGCTTAGTCCTGAAGGATGCTTCCTAGTCTCGTGATAGAGCCGAAATTCTTACCGATGAAGTGCTTGGAACGCTGACCTGGTCGAAAGCATTTGAAGCTTACACTGGCCGAATAACAGTACCACTTCCCCTCCCCCCACCCACCCTCTGGTGTGCTCGCCTGGACAACAGTTCTCGGATTAGGGGTCCAGCAGGAGGTTTGGAAGAGGGGTTGGAAAGTGCCAAGTGGTGGCGGATTTGGAAGCCCTCTGCATACCCTCCCCTATGTGACGATTGATCCTGGCTATATCTCCCCTCTTCCCTTGGGTATTACCCAACTGGAGGTTGTTCGAAGTCAATTTACATGGACAATGAATGCTTCGAGATATCCATACTAAAGCCACACTAAAGCAACATGTCAAGAGGAATCGTGCCCCACCCCACCTCCCGAAATTCCCCTGAAACTTTACTTTGGAGACGCTATGGGGTATTCTGATATTTGGTACAGTTCTTTGGGGTTGGAGATCCAGGGCCGCTTTCTGAGCCACAATAAAGAATCGGCCACGTCAGTATCGGTCTACCTGCACCAGAAGTCAGCTCAAGATTGTCCTGGCGTTGCGTTTTCGTCTGATTGTGAGGGATGACGGAAGCCAGATTGAGAAACCGGTCGTTTTCGGTCAAATCCCAACCCTGCCACTTCCATTTTCATTTTCTGTGTGAGTGTGAAAATTCCCGACCAACTTTTTTCGACCAAGTGCAATCTTTTGAAGGAGAACGTCGTGTAAATGGTGACGGGGTTTGACCGCATTCCTGAGACCTTGGCCGCATGCTGAGAGTTTTCCTTTTCGGGGGATTTATGGGAGGTGACACCACGGGTGCTTATTCACCCACTTCCTTTCAACAACAGCTGTCCAAAGTGCTTCCATCCCGGATGATGCTCGTGCATTCCAACCGGGAACATTAGCCAAGAATTTAGATGAACGGTTTACGGAGGCCCGAGAGCTTTCGGCCGCTTCCCATTACGACCCCACTTGCTTCATTGCTCGTGCTGCCCAGCAACGACAACTTGGCGCCAAATCGTTCCACACCGGACTTTTGTGAGCGCGGGCGCCGATCATCGTTTCTGGGCGGATGTGTGTGGGCGAAAAAGTTTCCCCGACATCCTGATAGTGTGTCAAGCATTCGGCCGAGTCAAGACTCTTCAACGACTTTCGATTCGTCCTTAAAGGTCATGCAAAGAGTGCTGGACGAACTGCAAGAGAAATAGAGTCGCTGATGGGGATTATGGGTTTCTCAGATGGGAGAAATCAAAAGGTCATAGAAATTGTAAAGGAAAGAAGTTTTTTGAAAGGACTGGAAGTGAGAATTGAGGTTGTAAGTGAGGCACACTGAGGAAATGTTGAAAAAGAGATGCCTGCCTTATATAATTGATTGATGGCCTAGCGGCTCTTCCATTTTGCAGTCCTCCCCGTCTGAATCTACGCCTCAGAAACCTGGGCTCGGCGCAGGCAGGATGAGTATATGGTCAGTGTCGGCCAGCAGCCATGAAGAGGACGTCGCCGGGAGTTCTCTATACACACAGTCCAGAAGAGAACCTGAACCTCGGTGAACGATGGGAGACACCGCCGCCCAGGAAGCTAAGCTCAGATGGGCTAATACGTTAGGTGACTTTGTGATGACCGTTGGTCGGTTGCCGAATGGATCTCCCCCGGGACGTCAATCGTATACCTGGACGACCGCCGGCTCGATGGTCAGAATCTTCACAAAGGTTTTGAACGGAAGAAATGAAAGGCTTTGTGTCCCTCGAGCGAGGAGGATCAACTGGTCTACTCTTGCACACGACAGGGACGTATGGAGACGTTGCTGGTCCCCGCCGAGGAAGCCGCTGAACAACGACAATAGGTGACGCAGGTGGGACTTTGTTAGGGTGTTCTGTGGGAAACGACTGAGGGAGTTGGTCAGGTCGTGCTGCTCCTAGAGACCCGTGTCTACGAATTGTGCTATTAACTGCAAGGTATGAATGCACCTAATCTTCTTAGGAGTAGAAAATCCATGTAAAATTTTGGAATGGAAAGGTAGAGAGGGCTTATTCCCGCCATTGAATGTTCGGCAGGAGTGCTGTTCACGAGCTCGAAGTAGGCTCGTAGAGCATTAGTGATGAGAGTTGGAGCGTTCGGCGCCTGCCGAACCTGTTTATGAGATGTGCCACGCATTCGATCTCTATCCGCAGTAGCAGCAATATTTGAATGCGGTTTGGCCTATACAGTGGCCTACAGAAGTCATTATTACCCACTACTGAGGGGAATTCTCTGATCTTTCTCGCAGAATTGTCCTATGTAGGGCACTTCAATAGGCTAATATTTGAATGAATAAATAAATAATGAGTAATAAATAAACAATAGACAATGTCATGTGTTCCTGGGAGGTTGAACAGCAGATTTGCCTTTAAAAATTGTCTAGTTGCTCTCAGCTGAGAAGATTTTTCTTTCCCTCTTCTACTATTTGATGAGAAAACCTTTAGCAAACAGTGACCCAGCGCCAGATTTGGCGTAGGGCTCAATGATAAAACACTCCTGATCATCTCGATACTGTTACAATACTTTCTCGAATCCAAAAAACTGGAAGGTGATTATCGAGCCTTAAAAATGTCTGGATTATTCAGATCGTTCAAAAATTTGACAAATTGGGCCAAAACTGATTTTAAACTTCATTATAGAAAATCACGGCAGAAAACAGTGAACAAAATCAGAAAGGCTGGCGCAGGGGAGGTATCCTGTAACCGTATAGTGAGTGGCTGCCTAAGTTGACCGATAAGAAGAGATTGACGATAACCTACTGCGATGGTATGCACCGCGCCCTTGAGATCTCTGGAGGGCAGATGGATAAAGCGATAACGAATAGTTAATAGGTGATCGTGAGGACGAAGAGGGGTCAGATCGAAAACGAGAAGGCGGCAGGTTGGGAAAGGGAGGAGCCAAGCCGAGTCCATGATCAGGATTGAAAGCTCCTGTTCAGGAGTTATCAGCGGCGTATCACAGGGCTTCAGCTAGATGTTTTCAACGTAAGGTAAAGTGTATCGATCCTACCTCCAACTCTAAGGAACCGGGAATTGTGAAGAAGAAACACTGGACTCCTTCCCTGTGGATGTACCACGCATTCCTCGTCTTCGATTTCTTGTTATTGCACGGGCGAGTGGACGAGCATTCACCCGCACAACATCTTGTGAGGGCAGGGTCCACAACAAATACACAATCGCCCTTCCCTTAGGATACTCCGGATGCCTTTAGGCTCCTCAGGTAGGATCCTAGGGGAAGGGCAGCTTGAGTAACTTGAGAGGCGTTCGATTCATGGGCCTTCAATTCGCTGGCGACGCCCACTGCCACCCTCCCCAGGCTTATTTCTGATCCCAACTTTTTTTTATCGGAGACAAGTGTGCAGTGACAGCAGCCCAAAAATGTCTAATTCATGGCCCATCCTGGTGCCTGGCCATGAAATTGCTATTGAAGGTGTATGGAAGAAAACAATTCCAAGTTCTTCAAAGGCGATAAAAATTCAAAAGAAGGGCTCTATAGATAAGGATTTGTCAGTGGAGCAAATTGTAAAAAAGAAGAGCCATGTGGTGAGCAAACGGGATAGGAAAACATTTATAGACACAAGAAATCATTCTCGGATTAATGAATCATCTTGCGTTCTTGAGCGCAGTCATTTGTGTCGCGTCGCTGGTCTGAGGAGAAGGCGAAGATGGCGAAAACTGGGCCAAGACGACAGGCCAGGCCATGCCGGGCCACAACCACCACCATCACCACCTACACGACCGGCACCGACTCCACCGATTGCGAACCGAAAGGACTGAGAGAATGGGGAACTGAGCGACGACCACCGCGGCGATTTTAATGTGATTAAGTCGTAATGGAGTCGCGCGTTTTGCTGCGGCGAAGTTTCGTTCGATGTTCGTTCGAGCGATTTCTGCGACGGAGCTACTTTTTTGTAGGGGATTGAAATCTTCGAGAAGCATCTAACTGGTCTTCGGGAATGGGAATTGTAACCAAAGGCCTGATTCATAACACAGTCAAGACAAGGTATGAAAGGGTGGTCGAATAAGCCCCTTGGGATGGACCATGCCTTCGTCTTCTATTCATGAAGGTTTCTAGCAGATAAAGTGTATCTGGCTCAGCCAAGTTCCAGAGGCTAGCTCATTTCGTAGCTATTTCAGTGCCCGTAGAAGTCCCACACGAATCAGTCGATACCGACTAAGTGAAGCTCGATCTGCCAGTTCGAAGCCATAACTTTCCTTAAACATGATGCTACCTCAGCTCAGATCTGCCCTACACCACTCCTCTGGTCGCTACGGTAAGAAGGGGGGGGTCATCCAAAGAGCTAGCCCATGAGGGGGAGGAATTTTGAGGAAATGAAAGTTCTTACTCACTCTGGAGTCTCTCTTCCCCGCCCAAGACATAGTCCCGCTTTGGAAGAAAGAAGCGTTTTGCGCTGAATGACTACCACCAGTACCCCCGGGTTTGGCAAAGCCCCCCCCCCCACGGTACTGTATGGCTCAAAAGACTCAAACAGCTCAGGCGTGTGATGACGTACTCCACAGATATTGCTCATATCATGACATCTCCTCAACGTGGGAATGGCACGAAGTTCTTGAATACCAACCGCTCTGTGTGCTTTCTAGCGGATGTTTGGAGAAGTTCTAGTTGTACTCTGTGAATGAATCTCCAGTAAGGTCAGAGTTTGCCCGTTTTTACATAAAGAATGGTTAGTTTTTTCGCGTATGACTTAGCTCGGTATGAAACTGTGAGATCAAATTTCCGAATAACAAGATTGCAAGATGATAACGGAATGTTAATCCTTTACGGATCGCCGTTATGGATGCACCTCCGTAGATTTTGCCATCTGTTTTATCAGTAATCAATGATCTATCAGTAATTTTATCAATAATTGAATTAGTGATATTTTCCTTGCTCAAAATAAACTGATGGTAACGAAGTTCGCAAAATACCGAATGAATCAAACGTGACCATCTTTTCCTTTCAGACAAGCCCCCCCCCCTTTGGCCACACCTATGCATAGTCCAAAAGAACAGGCAATGAGCGTTCTTAACTTTCGAGTTCTCGATAGGTTTCTCTGCTTTGGGATGCCATTAAGCGCCCCAAGTCTCCTTCAAACCCCTCTCAAACCTAGCGTAATTGCTGCCTACGACATGACTCCATAGAGCGAGCGCTTTTAGGATGAGAAGTCAGTCGTAGAACATTTTCACATGATCAAATAATTATTGAGATAATGAGTGAGGCAGACTGGGCTTAATTTTGAACGCATTTTGACTACTCCCAAGTTTTGATAGAAAAGCTTCCCAGACAACGTAGCTAAGTATCGCAGGCTTTTCACCTAACAATAAAAGTTGTTGAAGTAAATAGCCGCCTATGTCGTTAGGGGGATATGAAGTGAGTCGGGCACTTTAGGCACTAAGCATTAGGGAGAGGATGGGATTCCTGGGAAAGACTTGAACAACCTTTTTTCATCTTGGTGTTTCTCCACTCTCCTGGCCTTAGTTCTAGTGTCACCAACCAACGGTTTTGGTATCACCTCTTTTGAATGGCTCCCCCCCTAATGACAAGAGCACCGAGTAAATAGGTGCGTTGGGTGTTCCTTATTGATAAGTGAAGGCAAAATATAACTTCATTCGAAATTTCTTGGTTGATTCAGTAGAATTCCATTGTCGACTACCGCTCCTCCATAAATCCGATCGGTAAAGGTTTACGATTACTGTCCATAGGCTTCACTACACAAATATGCTATAGACGTACTATTAGACGTAAAACTAAAAATGAAGCGTGCTTTACAATTGAGCGGATTTGCGGGGCTATTACCTTTACATGGTCCTGATTTGAATCCCGGATCGGATCCTGCCCGGCAGACCGAAATTCCATCCGTTCTTGGTCGCTAAATTAACACCAGGTTTGTGCAGGATAGAAGGTGATTTGTACATCCGCTTGCCGCCCCAATGACTTTGAATGGAAGTAGAACGCGTGGCGCGTCCGAAAAAGGCATTAGCACAGATGACAAATCAAAATGCTTTATACGGCAATGATTAGGAGCAGATTAATGGAAGAAACTCGATGTATGACGACCCCTGCGCCTCCAAATGTCTACACTATGTAGAATAGATATTGAATGCGTGGCGCATTCCAGGAAACAAACCAACCATCAATTTAAGCGCGTTCAACTATCACTTGCGACGTTCATTTCCTTCCGCCGCTCGTATTTTCTAGATTTTATCTTGCTATTAGGGTTTTGTACAAGGCCATCAGTGCATAACCCGCGCTCGAGTGGACCCAATTTTTCCCCGTAATCTCCTTAATGAGTCGCAGCAAAATTACAAAGCACAGCTCTCACTCGTTCTGTTAGAAAAACTCCGCAATTGCGTCCTTTCTCCAGAAATTCCATGTCGCCCGCCAAATTGCTGGCGAAGCAGTCCGGGAGACTATCGCCAAGAAACGCGGAGAATTATCACTAATTGAACCTCAGGTGGTGGTTTTTGCCTGGACCAGGAGTGGTTTCCCAGCCGGGCACCATTTCTTTCCAGCCACAGCGGTCGTTGGTGACCGGAGCAGCTGACCGGGTCGAGCGGCCCGCGATAACAGTGATGGTGGCGACGGAGGCGACGACAGTCGTCGTCAGTGCGTTGTTTTCAGACAATTGGGTCAGGGCTATTCACCAACTGGCACATTACATCCACTAAACGATTACTGTAGCCTGAGCAAACGCGAGGAGGCGTGTCTTTTGATCAGTACAGTGCAATCAGCTCTCATTATCACGATGAAAAGCGAACTGCGGTCAACCCCTCACGCCTGATAAATGAGTCTTTCGGGATGTGGAGCGCTTTTTCAAAACGTATCCTGCATTACAGGTCATAGAAAATCATGAGTGAACTACAAAACCGAGGTCCAATTCCGCTGAGCGGTCCCATGAATGCCAAAAAGTGGTAACGAAATAATCCGTGTTTAATTTCCTGTGATGAGCAAATTTTTGCATTTCAGATAGGGCTCCCAGATTTGCTTACTGTGCCAGGGCAACAGCGGGTTCAATACGAAGACCATCAATAACCCTTACAGTCAGATTTTTACCGAAATCAGGTAGAAACCACCCGATCCAAGCAAATTTTTTTCGATTCTTTTTTACCTCCAGGGGTGTTCGAAAATTAGCCTGTTTTGCAGCCGGAGTCCCTACAGCAAAAAAAACTATTCCAAAAAGCACTTTACACCTTGAAGACCTCCCTTGTGATGGACTAGCGGGGTGCTTTGGAAGGGACAAGGGCTTGGGTTATGCGTGGAATGTATGAGCAGTCACGTAAATGAGCGTATGCAACACGTCCCTGACTGGGGATGGATCCCCAACTCTCTTCGTACTTACTCTGGCCGGTACGCATGCCCATGGTCAAGGAAAGAGGGCTGGGGATCTTGTCCCATCGGAGCCGGGCTGCAGGCGGGGTCAGGAGGACGCTCATGAGATTTTTGGATGGGAATGCGCCACGCATTCACCTTCACTTCAGTGTCGTCAAAGGATTCGGAAGCGCACGTTTTGCACCTTATTATTGCGAGGTATAGAGATTTTTAAATCTAGACATTCCCTAAAATGGACAATTCAGCAAAAAGACAAAGTTGGTCTGGGGCGGTGGTAGTCTGTGGGCTAGTTCCATCTCATACGGAGAAGTTGCAAGATCAGTCACGGGATCGAATCCTTCTCGTTACCTTACCTCACTCGAGCAACCCGTGGGAAGGCGGGTGAGCAACAGCTTCATCATTCCCGGGCGTGCGATCGCAGCCGCCTACTCAGGGAATGTACTTTGCCAGCAGCTGTGGTCGATTGTCTCTAATAACTCACTTGATTACCCATCATTCATTTGTACATTATTTCGACTAAATTCTTCCGCAACCACACTGAGCTGTAAAAACGAGGGGCTCAAAATTTTTCTTCTGCAGCAGATCATAAGCTTCTTTTCGAGAAAGTTCCTAAAGTGTGAGTGCTATGATCATAAATATACTATGAGAATCTCGGGTTCATTCACACTAACCCATTCTTCATTCAAGGATAGTCCAAGAAACTACAAAAAAAGACAGTCTGGATGAGCAATATTTACGGCGTGCTAAACAGCCGAAGTATGTGAACTTCCACCCACAGTGGGCGGATACTTCTCAGCTGGCAGGTACCAACAATTACAGATTCGCATCACCGTTGAAGGATATTAGGATTTTAATAAAATTTGTTTAGCTATAATTAGTTTATCTATAGGGAAAGAATTTTGTACTGTTGCTCATTTATCGTTAGTACCACGACTACCACGACTGCCTTATGCGTCGTTTCAAATATGTAAACAAATAAATATCCTAGAGGTGGAAAAGGGAATAGATGCAACAAAAAAAGAGAGGTAAAAGGTTCTCGGCGTGCGGGAAGCGCGTCGAGGGAGGGTAATGGAGTTGTGGATATCCAATTAACTAAAAATGAAAAAAGGCCTTCCATATAAGGAACTGAGCGAGCCGGACGAGTTGCACGAACTTGCTTGCTCCATAGCTCAGCTAACCCGAGCAATTTAATTGACCGCTACGCCGTAGTCCAGGTTGGGGGTTACGAGGAGAGCGCGAGCTATCTCGTCCAGATGCTAATATAAGCCGCCAATGCTGACTTTGTGAAACCGTAGCGCCATTATGGCGCACTTACGGCCGCGACAATGGCACATCTGTGATTACCGTACTTCACTCCATCCCACCCTCTAAATAGGTTCTTCGGCACGACATCAGCTGGGGAAAATACTTTGCATGCTTGCAGTACAATGGACGGTGCCAGGAATCCATAATGTCCCAGGAAAACTCGGCGGGTGAAAAAAATGAGTTTAAGCTCGGGAACAGGAAGGGCCAAATGCTCACGATACCCGAGCGTGCGCAGAGAGATTCGAGGCGAAAAAAGAGCAAGGATGCCCTCAGCTATATCGTTGGGGTCCCATGTGATGCCGCGCAAGTGTGCATAGTCAAAGAGGTTGACCTTCGGAACATCCCCCACAAATCTCTAAAAAATGGTGCTGTTAATGCCAGTACTGTTTGTTCACTCGAATCTGTTCTTTCGATATTTTGTTATAATAAATACCTTCAAATTATTAGTTACAACTCTGACGAGGGACAACCTTTCTGCGGAAGAACGCACCCAAAATTTATAATTCGATAGAAATAGCCAATCGCAGCTCCTGTCATTCGATCTGTGAGTATGCGTTACGACCGCGCACACGCTAATGAATCTCGTTGGGAAAAATGAATGACCGAGTTCTAGCCCCTTCCTCTTCTTGGAGGTCCTCATGAATCCCTTCAGTCCAACCTTACTTATTTTCCTTCTCCGGGAACCGTATTTGGTAGTAAATTTACTTAAGTTAGGAACTCCTTCAATTCTCTTGAAATTTTGTAAGAAAAGTTTTCTGGGCGTGTCTTAAAACCCCTTCCAGGATATGCGATTTGTAAAATATATTCTACTACTATTCCTTTTCCTCTTTAAGAACACCAATGCGACCATCTAAGTGGGTTTTATGCAAGGAAGGTTGACTTGGCTCCGCCTCGCTTAAGCACTAGAGTAATGAGGGCTGGAGGAAGGGGTGGAGCGGAAGGGAATAGCTGGTAATTTGTTCCGATTATTTTTTCCTTATGTGTGGATAGAGAAAGGTGTAACATTAGCCTCGTTTCAGAATTACCCTGGCTGGGCCAATCCGACGAATTCAACAAGAAGATTAAATTTGTCTCTAGTTTCTTGTCCCTGGAAGCAAAGATACTCAGGAACATCCACTAACGGGAATAATCATTCGTTCGAGGTACAGTTCTCAAAATATTCGATAACGTCTATGTCCGACCAAAGAAAAAGCTGGATTCATAGCGAGCTTGCATAGCACGGGGCGACGCGCATTTTGCAACGAAAAGTGTGCTCCCGCCAGCCATGCCCTCACCGCTCGCGCCGCGCCACGCACACCCTCTCTCCGTCTGTCTCTAGCCTTTGCAGAGGGAGCGTTAGCGTTGAAGAGGGCAGCGCCGATGAGAGCCCCATCAACGCGGGAATCAACGAGCATAGGACCCTTTCTTGGGTTTTGCACCGTTTCTCATGTTTTTGTTCATCCCTGCACCACAGATTACCCTGTCTTAATCTTTAATGAGCTGCTTTTCCTTAGTGAACCCCGCCTTTTAAGCGAGATATTGCATTGTTCGGGTAGTCGTAATATACTAGTCTCTACTTAAGCGTGAGAACCGGGATCCCACTAGCCCCACGCCACTATTTTTAACTTGGCGAACCGCAAAAGTGGGTTAGCGCTTGCATTG
>KZ348015.1:2421-17940 GCA_002352805.1 Teladorsagia circumcincta | reverse complement strand
ACGACGACACGGCTAGCCTAATACCATTAGCCGCACGCTCTCATTAATTCCCGGCTTCGAGGAGCGCCAACGCGGCCACGCCCCGCCCAGCAGTGATTGGTCAGCGTGGAGGTGGCCACGCCCTGTCGATCTCAATGATTGGTTTTGGCGGCGGGGAGCAGCTGTGTGCGTGAGCACTAATGGACTGACCCTTGAGCACACCATGCATGGGTGGATTAGTGCGTGAAATCGAAGAGCTTCGAGATCGTGTAGCGTACAGTTATGGAAAACGGGGGGGGGAGGGGGACAGCTGCAGATCGCTGTCTTCAGACTGTTAGAGTGCCAGCTCAAATAAAGAAGGTTTATGGGGTAGCGATGTCACACTTATGACTGGACTAAAGCTGGATGAGCCGCTTAATCTGCGATTTTCTTGCCTATGAATCGATTTTCTGTCAAATTGAAAGTGACTGCTTGACGAAGGGGTGCCATTCATTGAAATGTTTCCAAGAACATGTCTGTGAAAAGTAAGGTTGACGTAGATATCGGTGACCGCTGAAGAAAATCGTAGGATTCAAAGCGCTTTCAATCGGGCATACAATTCCGAGTCGTTTCTCAGTTACGTGGCTCGTTTTGAAAAGAACTGATAACCCCTTTCTTCTCTATACATTCAACTCGCAGTTGAATTCCGTCAGGAAAGCGCAGTCCTCACGGTTTTTTGCCCGGTGAGAATTGAAATGGTCCCGATTAATTTCAAGCCATCAATTTGTGAAAATTAATGTAACTTATATTGGTAGAGATTTTCGGAATTCTTCGCTTCAAACAGCAATCCGGTAAACTTCATCTGAGTTATTCCATTATGGAGTTTTTATAGATTCATATCCATGATGAGTCTAACGCTAGACCCACCTATGTCAACCTACTGCTATCGTGCTGAAAAACCTCATTCAAGGATGCGCCACGCGTTTCACTGTTTTCAAAACTTCAAGGTTTTTTGAAGGAGTCCTCTACCTATGTACGTATTTATAATGAATTGTGAAAATAAGTACAAATTTGGTGGTTTTGCCATCTGAAATGAATCTGAATGTAGTCAGTCGACCCGTTTAGGAATTTTAGACTAGTCTGTCACGGTGAAATCTGATCTGGGCTTCGAATCACTTGCCTTGAAAAGAGTGATTCAGATCTTCCAGCCATTAGAGTGCCCTCAAAATGGCTAGTTCCCGAAGTCGAAAAAATGAAGTCCAACTGATCTGTCAGATGCAGCTGCCAAAAAATGGGACATTTTACTTATGATTCATAACAGAAAGTTAAACTAACACAGGCTGCTGTAGTTCATAGAACTCTTTCGGCAAAATATTCCTCTAGTGCCCCTCCATATGCAGGTGCAAGCCCCTATTCACTACCCTCGTCGTTTTCAGAATATGAATGCAATTGCCGTCGAATTCAAGGAGGTCTTCCGCAATCACTCCAGCCTGATGCAGCTAGCCGAAAACTTCAATCGGCTAGCTGCTTCAGGCTGGAGCGATATGTTCCCAACGACAGTAGCTCTGAATATGCAAGACCCCTTGAGACCAGCATTTCAAAAATTGTCGTGATGGTCCACGATCTCTCGAGAACCACGTCGAGCACGAACCGTGCACAAGGTTTCTAATGGGAACTCTTCTGATGTCGCCGCTGTGGAAAACTGTTGTTGTTAGATTTCTTGATAGACTGGAATGTTCTCTCTCCAGTATTCATTTGGGAACATTCGGTTCGAATTCAGCAAAGCCTAATTAGTGCCGTTTTGAAATGAAGAGAAGTGTCTCCTTCTGGCCACCGCTGTATTTTGCATAAAAGATGAAATGAGAATTTTTTTCAATTCTTCTTACATTTATTTTACTTTTCTAGCTATTGTTTCCAACCGAAGCACAGGAATCTTGTAGTAGAGACAAGCAATGCTTTACAGGACTCTTCGAGCTTCACTGAAAAACACCACTTATTTTCAATACAAAGTTGTTCAATGGACTTTCCCAAGAACCATACCATCGATTTCCGTCTCCTCAGTTGTGTAAACATGTCTGGTCACTTATTTGTTTGTCTGTTTACTTTATTGTTTACTTATTCGAGAACAATTTCATAGAAAAGTACCAGCTTGAATAGTTTTCCATTTTCCACTGCACTTCTAAGAAAGCAGCAATAATGGCGTAAAGTGGGACTTTGTGGCAATAATCAATCTCATTTGATATGCACTGCCCTTTCTTTTTCCATTAGACGCGGAGAACTCATTTACTCGCTCATTTAGTTCCCTCATACATTCATAATTGATTTGCATATTCCTGCCCACATCGTGAGCTGTCTAAGGTAGCATGTGTGTGTTAGACAGGTAAAAACTATAACAAAATTTGAGCTAAAGAAGTTATCTCTACACTAAGCAGACAAGCTTGTTGTTGAGTCTTCACAAAGGAGTTAGTTGAATTGTGACAGAAGGTTTCCGTAAATATGTACTATGTATATATATATATTTATTACATGAGGATCAACTCATGTGATTGAAAAAATTTTGGAACGCTTCACGAATTTGCGTGTCATCCTTGCGCAGGGGCCATGCTAATCTTCTCTGTATTGTGCCAATTTTAGTATATGTTCAGGAATGAACAAACTATGTGTTTACGTCATGTGAAAAAAGCACTATATGATGATCAGCCCTTTCTCTAGGATGCGCCGTGCACTGGACATCTGCTTAAAAGCGTAATACTGCTTTAAGCAGTTTTCGTTCTGTAAACCTTCCCCAAGAGCCAACTGATTTGTCGATCAGCAAATATAATAGTAACCAGTCTACACTGTGAAGCTTTACCGAGACTTGAAGAGGGGTAAGGTTAATAGTTAGGATACCTTAATCCGCCCCACGAATCGAGTTGAATCAAGTTGAAGGAACATCGTGTCATGAGCTCAACTGGAACAACCCCTACCATGAGTGTGATATCTGGGTCGAAGGAATATTATCGTTTTGCCGCTGGTAATAGCAATAGAGACTTACAACTGTATCCATGCACATCTGCATACATGACCATCGATGTGAATATATCAGTGTCTGCGTCTCGCTCGTCCCCTATGCTCTCTCGTCTCTGAGTCTATTGTCTCGCCTCAGTGCCCTGTGTCGTTAAGGCCGTCTACCTGTGCAATCTCGCAGACTTTTTCAGCTTTGAAAAGTTTCTATTTTTAAAAGCAAACCACACCGCAACTGTGGCAGTGGTCAAAAGAAATCGTCAGGCCCCGCTTCGTGTATTACAGTCCTCTCTGGCCGGTTCGATTCAAATTTATACATCTTGTATTTCAATCCTACTTATTCCTTGACATTTGAGTGTCCAGAAAGGCCATCACGCAAATTCCTCAGGCGATGTTCATGTCTTTTCCAAGAGTCAAGAAGTAGTAAGTTATTTAATTTGATTTTTTGCACGAAAAAGCTTCGTCAGGAAATGGAGAGGATCTAATGAACCTGTTGACTCAACGTTGTGCGTCGCATTTCATCGCTACCTCAATCGATTGGCAAAAGCCAATTTTAGTCGTTTTTCTTGTATGTGACGCCACACGTAAATTGAGAGGTGTCGCCTCGTCACCTGCAGTCAACCACCTCATTACTTGAAAAAACACTTCCCGTTAGGCAAGCCTTAAAATGACTGCCTTCGTGGTGGTAACCTGCTTGCCTAAGTGTGGAAATAGATGAATATCATGGAAGTTTGTAACGGACTCATAGTCACACAGAACAGTTATCATGCGCGATAGCCGTCAGATTCATTTTGGCTGCGCACTTGCGTTCAAAGGCGGAAATTGAACAAAGTGCACTTTCTTATTGTCTCATTTGGTAAGCAAACAGACAAACAAGTGGATGAGCTTTGAGGTAAGCAAACCAGCCGTTTGGCGCTTCTGCTGGGTCGTATGCTTGATGTTGGGGGGGGGGATGGGAGAGGTGAGCAAACCAGTCCTTGGCGGAGCTGCGCCACTCATCACTGTCCTTCCGTACCGACCAAGTTCAAGTAGTCCGTCGACTTAGGAAATCCCATCCCGAGGTAAGCAAACCAGCCCGTGGCGTTTCTGCTGGGGCCGTATTGGGGAGGGTGTAGGGTCCCCGACGGTCGACCGAATACTTCAACTCATTCTTCGAAACCGCCTTAATTTGATGCTTACCTTAGGACTAAGATTTGAAGAGAGTAGGTCCGTCCTCTCTTCATGGCTTAGTCCTCCCCCTCCCCTCGAAGACCAATGCGGTTTCCTGCTTCAGGTGCTTCACTACTCCTCAAAAATGATCGTACCATCTAGTTTTCGTTTTTCGATTGCGCCCTATGGCGCTCTTAAAGGTACGGTGGAGTAAACAAAACCGGACTTAATGGCACACAACTCGGTTTTTTGAAGTGATGCTTTTAGAAGGCTTTATATACTTTTATGCAGTTAATGGTGTCCGAGGCCAGATTCGCCGTGTAAAGTAGGATATCCGGCCAGTGACAGCCGCTTAGCACTCTTTGGTTGGGTGGTGCTTTTGAAAAGGTCGAGTGGAGAAGATTAATTGCCTAAGACAAACAGATTACAGTGACAATCTTTGAAACTGTAGGGTCTAATAGCAATATACCTGGTCAAATATCCTGGTAAAACTTTGGTAAGGTCAGATCAAAACCTAGGAATTGACGCACAAAGGTGGGCTGTAATTGGCTACGGTAACCCACACGAGGGAATCTGTAAGCTTACAACAATGTCCCGCTAAAAGTCTCAATACACGCACTTGACTCTACCGGATGCATGGCGTACATGAATTAGGCAGCAAAATCCCGAAATCTTGATGAATGGCTGTTCTCAGCAGCCGGCAGGCACGCGCTGAGGCCGTGCGCATACGGATGCGCTCTTTTGTTTTCTTCACGAGATGCGAAGGATACCTGATGTTTCATTAGGCTGCGTTCATAGTTGGCGACTCGGGAGATTAGGATAGCAAGCATCCGGATATTAGGATAGTAGTAGAGTAGGATATTGCGCCGAATAGAGTGGATACGTATCGATTGGAATCGCTTATCCTACTCTACTGCTATCCTACTATCGTAATATTGGAAGCGGTTTCAATCGATATGCATCTCATTTGGTAAGCGCACTATCCTACTAGCCTAATCTACTACTGTCCTATTCTCCCCGTCGATACCCATCTTTTCCATTGTCGCATACTATTCTGATCTCTGGAGTCGCGAACTATGAACGCAGCTCTACGGAATTATCAGACCAGAACAGGGCTGGAATATTTGAAACTAATTAAAAATAATAATTGGCAAAATATTAATATATAAATATTATATTAAATACAAAGCACTGCTGTATATTATTTTAAAAGACCGATTTTTTGCGAAAAACCATGCTTAGGTTTTGTTTACAAAAACGGCTATTAGTCAAGCTTATGAATTCCTGTATGAATGCAAAGCGTTCAAGCTCATTATAACTCTCATTTCCATATTTCTATTGATGGATATTATCCATTAATTTTGCACATGAAAGCTTTTGGGGGGTGTTATTGAAGAGATGCGTGATGAGTAGCTTTTGAAAAACTGTTTATGAGCAATGGTGGATTTCACGCGGCGCGAGCAGATGCCTAATGAAGTCAATTTCACGTTCGGCTTCACGCCACCATTTAGATTGTTTTTTCCGCACCTTCAAGCAGAATATGAGACATTAGCAAATGCTACGCTTCAGATTCATTTATTGGGACAGTAGGTTGGATGTTTTTTCTGCAGACAAGGTTTTGAGGTGGAAACTTGATAAACCATGATACAATGAAATAACGTTGAAAATGATAAATGAATAAAAAACAGTCATAATAATAAAATTGAAGTATTGATTTGAAAACCTTGCTGGCAGAAGAAAAGATGTTGAGATTCATAAAGATACCAGAGTTCTATGGAGTTGGAGATTTCAATAACAGGTTTCTCCTAGAGTTGAGCATAATGCCTTCGGAATGAGCCATGCATTCAGCTGTCACGCATGCGAGCTAAGCAGTTGGGAAGGAATCGAATCGGTGACCTGTAATAAAGCTGTGCCCAAGTTCACCTCTACAACCTTTTCTACAACACGATTAATGAAGTGGTATCGTATGGCTTGGAAGCATGGAGACCAACGAGTGAGAACGGATTCTGCGAGAGGTGCTGGCCGCACTCGTAGCCACTGCGCTAGCTCTATATCCGCAGAAATTTTCGTTCCATAGAAGTGCAAAGCGGGAGCTCATGGCAGTGCCTTCTCGGCTTTACCCTCGTCACTATCAAAATATACGGGCATCCTTTAGGACTGATCCCGGGAGGGGCAGGAACTTCGGGGAAGTGAGAATGGCTAGCGCATCCTGAACTCTTCCAGCCCTCCCTCCCATTAGGGCTCGGCTCGTTTTCAACAACAAAAAAAGGCATTTTTTTGCGGTTTTAGATGCACTGCCACCATGATGCCCTCTATCTTATTATAGCGACCCCCACTTTCTATTGCAATGGAAACCGAAACAATACAGAAGCTGAACTCTGGTAGCAGTTTTACCATAGAATCCACTGCGCTACAGAGTTAACCTTTGATCTAATGGAAATTGGAATGCATGGCGTATTCCATCGTATTGAAAACTTTATACATTCACCTTCTCTCTGTAGCTTTTTTATGGGCAGTTAAAAAACCAAAGAAGTGGATTAGGGACCATTATTTTGACTTTCAGCTCATCCCAAGTAATTCATTAACTCAGCGGTAGACTTCACAGGCGGTGTAACTAGCCTTAGATGAGCTACATTTCACCTCTGCATCACGATTTTTCATGATTCATTAATCACTTATCGATCGATTGTGGATCAGCTAACGTTCGCTGACGGACCACTTAATATTCGTTTCTCCACATGCATCATGACTGTGCACCGTCTGCCCAGGAGATTGTTGTAGTCAAATAATAGTGGAGCAGATGTTGTCGACAGCTGGTATGAGGTGGGCTAAATACGGGTGGCAAGGGACCACGGCGGGTGTGACGGCGATAGCGGCACCGGGTCAAGACCCTCAACGACCGTTGCGCGATCCCAGCAGAAATGAGGTGTTAAGATTGGGGTGCAGCAACCACAAAACAGGAAGACAGCAGTTCACAGATCAAGTAAGGGCCCAATCGAGGACAAAATTGACGGGTTGACAGCGACAGAGTTGCCCTTTATTTGGGTGCGCCATGTCATCTGATCCCGCTCTCTATTGTATGGGAGTGAATATGCACGGAATTATCGAAATTTATTTGAATTAATGTGCGCTAACACTGCAGATTGGACGCGTTCACAATAAAACATGACATAAAAATAAAGCGAGACAAAATAGAAAGAGAATCATGCTCTCAATGTAGACAGCACAGCTATCGGTAAAAATGTACTACAGTATAAGTAATGAAGTGCGGATCCGCTAACAAATACGCCGACTCGATGTGCTCCTAAAAGTCGCACCCACTGTTTGGCGAGTAGATATGTATCTAAGACATCGTTCTGATGAAAATGAAATGGTGCTGCTGCTGTAATTGGTAAAATCAAAGTACATGGTGCATTTCAAGGTAGTGAACAATTACGAATTTACAATTGCTCTCAATAACTTCTTTATGGTACTTACCAGGAAGATCTTTCAGCACCCACCCTGCCTTTAAAAATGTTTTTACATTACATTGAGACACGGGAGGTTTACTGTCTGGTTCGGTTATTGCATTCAGCAATTACAACTAACTAAAAAGGTCTTTCAGGGAATGCCAAGCTTTCTCGAAACGGTTCCCTGCATGATATAGGGGTATCTGCGAGAAGCACAGAACTGTAGTTCACTTTCTCGAGCGGCCCTCTAAATGCCAAAAAGGGGTGATGAAGTGGTCCGCGGTTCGAGTCTTCGTGGTGACAAATTTTTTGAACCTTCGTGTGGCGCGAAATTATGCCGCAAAATCGTACCCACTGATAGTGAGGAATCTCATATTACATTCAGGACCATTACTAACCCAAATTAGCAGGTTTTTACCAAAAACTGGTGCCACAAAGATGTGTCGCTTTAGCTTTTTGAACCCCTTTTTGAGCATCCAGGAAAAATGAACTGCAGCTCCGAAATCCTTGCCCTCACCGCTATATCATGCAGAATACCGTTCAGAGAAAGCTGGGTATTTCCTGAAAGATCTCCCTGGTAAGTGTTCCTTTCCAGAGTGTACAGTGTACCATAGCATAGTGGCTAATGCTAATGCCACAAAGATGTGTCCTTTAGCTTTAGAAATTAGCGCAGTCCATTCCAGGATCTGCTGAGCATTACCACCCCTTTTCAGAAGAACGATGGCCATTGAATGAACACATGGATCTCAAGAGTTACTGCAGTAAAGCTTAGGAACCATCCAGCTGGATTTACGGAGGAAAAGGTCAGGTTCATGACACCTTCCAAAAGAATTGGTTCTCCTCAATTGCCGTACTCTTTGCGCCCCATATTTCATCCTTGTGCAATCTTTTTGGTTTTACTCCGCTGTATACGGTTTATGTTTACAGTATCTCCAAATTATGCCAAAGTTAAGAATGTAATTGCTTAAATGCATAAAAACAGCAATGGGTAAGGCATCCTTACTAAATTCAAAGAGTAAGATCAACTACCTCCTATAGGATATCTTGGAGCAAATGTAGCAGTCAGCAGCAACGGTTATCGCAATTCTCGTCGAGTAAAAGTCTTATCTAATCTAGTGAAAATCATATTCTAGAAGTAGTACATATGACCCTCCACGCTCAAATCATTGCTGCACAAATATTCGAGGCGCACCCAAAAAAGCCTAGATGGATGGTTCCTCTTAAGCGCAGGGCAGAGCTGTCCACAGAAGTTGCAATTTTCTGTTCTTCTGTCTCGGAAGTGAACGACAAGGGAGCTAGGGCTTTTCCAGTGACGCTCGGACGATGAGCGCCTGCACTTTCCCTCACTCGCAACATGTCGGCGCCCTCTCATCCGCTCTGTTCTCTCGTCTTTACTCTCTCTTACGTGCCAAATCTCTTGTTTATCTAACACAAGAATGAGGACGCTTTAATCTTGGCGTTTCGATAAATTTTTCGTCTTCGTTACCGGTTCATCCCTGATTTCTCCCGCGTGCAAGGCTCACGTTAATTCAATCACGATTTGTGTCGTTCTGTGATATGATATTGGTATTTCCTTTTTTAGGATGCGCCATGCCTTTGCACATGGCAAATATTTGAAAGTGCTTTGAGTCAGAGCTGCTGAGCTCCGAAGCTACCCTTTCTCTAAAAGTCAGGAAATTCTGCACTACACGGTGCCACTTGCTATAACTCCATGGTGCAAAATGCTCTGTGGACTGATACCACGGACAGTGTTCTCATCCTTTCAGTCGAATACGGTTGCAACTTTCGAAGAGCTGAGAGGCCAATGTAAGCTTGAGCCTAATCCCAGCAGGTCGAATGTCTCAGTGATGCGCTCTCATGAAGTGGATCTTGATCTGGTCTCAGCCTTAGGCTGATCATCCCAGCCGATCTGTCTGCCATGAATGTTTCCATGGCGATTTCCCAGTACCGGCGGACAGATGTGAAAATGCAAATTTCGAGGATAGCGCCCTCCTGGTGTCGACCTTGTTCAGACGTTGATTGTGGGTCGGCGGGATCGAATTAATCGCTCAGCTGTTCATTCTCGTCGGAATGGGTGGCCAAGAACGAAACCAAGGGATCCATGCGATACCTCAGCCGGATATTGATCCAGTGGTAGCAGATCGACCACCATCGGGCTAGGCGTAAATGTGGTTGTTAAGGAGAAGAAGCCATAACAGGAACATGAAAACCAGCGATATTTTTTTTTTCAAAGTTACTACAAAACAAACTAGAGACCTTTAGACAGACAGACATTTTCTAGACATTTCAACGCAGAGATGTCGGCGCTCCAATGCACTGCCCAATTTTTTCTCTTTTTTTTTGAAAAAGCAGCATTCAGCAGATGCTTCTCGAGGTGGACCACTCATTCTGCTTCTATTCTGTATCGTAGGGACGGTTGCATGCTAATTGATCTACATAGCTTCTTGCAAAGGTTAAATTATCGTCACCATTTTAGAAGTAGTGATTTTGATGTCAGTGGCAACTTGCGGACGGGTTAGCTAAAAAAAATTCCATGTCAGTCGCTTGCAAACATAATAACGCTTATGGCGTTTACCACCGATGATTAACCTTTGAAGACAGCGCACTCCAAACTTGTCTGTCGCGTGAATTGCGCGTATTTTTCGTGAGCTGCGACCGTGGCCCATTACAGGTGTTTTTGGCTTACACATAAGCGGTTTCCGGACCATTCTGTGTGTCATTTCGCGAAAGGGGTCCTGAACCAATCATTGCTTGAAGACTTGGAGAGTTATCCAAATAGGGGGTTGTCCAGAAATCAACTGTTGTGACCCGCCAGCAGGCCATACGATCGTCAATGGGTTAAATTGTCATGATCTGGCTGTTCCTATATTTTACGTCTATTTTGGAAGGTCCACAAAACAGAACACTGATGCCACACGAATTTTCTCCCTCTGACGGTCGACTCAGCGTCAAGCCAAGTTTTGAATGCTCTCACGCTCTCGTAGCTCAGATGGTAAATTTTCACACCCACGGAGTCATATACCGCCTTCTGATTAACACTTTATCAGATCCATGCAGCGCAGCTTACCTGTTAGTCAATTTGGAAAAGCTCACAAGGTGCACAAACAAAAAATTCAATTATTTCTGAACTTGAATCATACAATCGTAGTCGGCTCGCTAATTTGCGATTATCGACGGTGAAGTGCAAAGTCGAGAGCTCCAGCAGACATTAAAAGGTGGGCAAGAATTACGGTAACAAAATAAAGCGGTCAGGCTGCTTTTATACTTTGCCGGTGTGGACGGCGCGTACGGTGCGGACAGTGTGAAGTGCGTCAATACTCGCTCTAGCGCATGACGCGTACTTAGCGCGCAATAGATCAATAATGGTTTTGGTGTATTCTTTCCATTTTTTTGATATTTTTGTTGTGCTTTAATTCTTGTGTTTTCTGCTCATTCTTTTTTTGTGAACTTATCAAATATCAATTAAGAAATACAAAAAACATGTGAATGCAAAACGGCTGCAGAAAATCATCGAAAAATAGAAGGAATACACCGAAATTGTACGCGTCTTGCGCCAGAGCGCGTATTGACGCTCATCGCGCTGCCCGCACCTTCGGTACCGTCCGCAGCGGCGCAAAGTATGAAAGCAGCCTTATGCAAAAGCACGGGAGGAAACAAGTGTTACCAAAAGTATATTCATGCAGAGCTACCAAACACAATACAACATTACCTCTTGGGCTGGCAACCGTCGACAGTGATACATGACCGAGGTCATCTTGAGAAGGAATACTCATCGTGCGTGTTATGTAGGGAAGTGAAATCAAACTTGCTCCAGGCTTTTTTCTATTCATTGATGCTTCAATGATACTCACAGCAGACCACCGACTTCAGCAAACTTTACGCAAAATAATCCACTTGATTGGAATGGGAAATTAGGGGTGGTACTTGGGTGAAGCTATAAATTCTGGAAATTTTCCTGAACCAATGTTGCACAATATGCGCTCTGTGTGCAGGCGGTCTATCTTAATGGTGTGTCCAGTGGCTTCTCCCGAAGGTCTTTTCAAGCAAGTACATTTTTTAAGTTTGAAGAAGCTGAAGGTGTTTTGACAGCGCTCTTGCTACCGTAATTTTTGACCGCCCTCCATATTTTTCTTCGTTCACTTCTTAATTGCTATTTTCACTTCGGTCGCGACGTGGAAATAATCATAGGATACTCAGTGATAGGCAGAACAAATACTGTTTTCTTATGAATTGAACAAATTTCAAGGCATATGGTTATTATGTTTTTTAGAACAGCTGAAATTCACTACAGGAGCCTAATCAAAACAACTGAGAACGATTATAGACTGGTTTATGTGCTCTGCATGTAGATGTATGAATGCAGGGAGGGAGCGATAGGGTCACTCTCCCCCACATTCAAAATTGATATTTACACTTCGCTTGATTGGAACTGGCTGCATCCAACTGCGTGTTGAAGAGAACAATCCAGCCTGTCTCAGAATTTTATCATAGCTTTCTCAACCGCTGGATCAGAAAATTCAGAAAATGGGATCAAAAAATCAAAATTTCTCACGGGAACAAGGTATACGGTAAGAGCTCAACGAGGTCCTCGACGGACCATGGGCCATCGCGACGTTATCTGAAAGGCCTTTCGAAAGAGTCATGCATATTCAGAGCTACTGTCTCTAGGTAACTATCCATCAGCTAATCGATTACAGAAATTATGTAGCAGCTTTAGGCTGGAGCGATTACGGTAGCCCTCTTTGAGCTCGACGGTGATGGCAGTGGATAAGGTCCTCCTGTCGTAATACTTTGGAGAAGGTGAGGGCAATGAAGAAGGCCCTCCTTCTGTTTGAAGTGGGCTATCAGGGAATATTTTGCTGTAAAACCGTCATCAACAGTAGCGCCCTGTGTGACGAAAACTTTGATGATGTGCGTAATAGGCAAAGCGACTTTTTTGCCCCTCTCCCCCCGAACATGCAGAGCACAGGAGAGGGGAGAGGAGGAACAGTACCCTTGGTCACGGCAAGCATAAGTAAAGCTAACAGCGAACGAGGCGATAGAGTGCATGGAATCGGGGTGACTGTGTATTCTTGATGTTCTCCTCGACATGAAGGAGTAGGTCATTTTTTACTGTCCTCATCGTTACCGTAAAGCTATTCAACATCGACAATAAGTCGAAGGACCTATTTTGTAATATCAGTTGCACTCAAGTTTTTTTCAAAACTAGCAAACCCGGGACACTTACCAGGCCAACATTTCGGCATCCTTGCCTTTATCTAAGCCGCTGGAGCGCGGATTCACAATCCTGTTGCCATCCAACTCGCCAACAAGTTGAAGCTGTCAATTGAAATGCGGTAAAGCTACAGGTTGGTCGGTGGTCGCGGTCAGGCCGCTCAAACTGCGACTGACGAAGGTAAATACGCCGAAACGTAAGCCTAGTGAAGCTCCCCAGTCTTGTATCAACGAGATCATATACAGGGGTGGCCAAAAAAAACGAGACACTTCACTCCACGTTCAAAGCGGCATGATAACACTTTTCTAAGCACAAAAAAAAACTTGTCAGGGGAGCCTTGCTTACGACTCGAGCTGAACGTGATCCTCAACGGAGGGTAGACCGATAACGCCTCATCTTAAACATCGGCTGGACGGGGCTTTGCATAGTAAGAGCTACGGCCTCTAGCAAGCTATCCGTAGGGTACCCGAGTGAAGAAATTTTGTAGCTGCATTACGGAAGACCGCCTTGAGCTCGACGGCGATTGCAGATGACTTCAAATTCTGAAGGCGACGAAGGTAGCGAACTTGGGCTTGCACATGCGTATGGAGAGACATTTCAGATATATTTTCTCGAAAGACTCCCATCGTCTACGGCAACGTATGCTAGTAGAAGCTTGCTGATATCAGTCAAGAGCAAAGCGTCTTTTTTGGTCACACCTGCACATGTGCTACGATTGGAAGGGAGTCAACCACCGACTTCGCATCGAATCCTCCAAAACCCTCCCTAATTCCTAGATCGGTAAATCGTACACAGTTTTCCAGTGTTAAATGAAACCCCCTCCAGTTTGTTATTTAAGGAACGCTGTTATAATTCTCCAGTTGTCTGTCACAGCTCGATCCTACCGAAGTAGCTTGTCGTGGGAGGCTCCTCTCTCGTCGGTACAATGGATTCCAAAGGCCCATTCACCTGAACAAATCAGGGTCAGAGGTATGCCCACTTTTTTCATACCTTCGTTCTAAGTGGCAGTAGCTCTGTCGGCGTGCTCCATCAGCACGTAACCTTATGGCTCCCACTCAGCCCTACCTGGGGTGGGACGTGTTATCCTCTCCTTCGAACTGATACTAAAGTCTGTCCAAAATCAGCTTATCCTGCTTCGCTTCCTCGTGAAAGCGGCTGTCGCCGTTACGCATAGGACATATTCAAGGAAAGTCCGCGAAAAGCCCACTGAATTAATCCTCCTGGTAGGTAGAATACAGCTAACGTCGCCATCACAAAGTCACCATTTACACCGCTCAGAAGCGCGTGAAGGGCGCTAAGGTCTCACCGATGCTTCCGACTACCGACCGTGGCTGGTTCTTGTTCGGAGGCAGCTGCAACGGCTGCTTGTCTGTGCCGTCTCGTGCGATGTGCTCACTCGCATTTTCTGTGTTCTCTGCTCGCTCTGAATCTCCATTGCACCATATCCGACCTCAAAACGGAGAAGCCCTTGATTTCAGGATTATGGTGAATTCCTTTATCACTTTCGGCCCACTCTGCACCCTCACCTTAATTATCAAAATTCTTACACACCAATTTTATTCGGGGTTTGCCTTTGATCGGTCAGCCACTATTTGATCTTTTTTATTCGGTCCTATTATGCGCTCATTCCCAAAAAGCCACCTGAAAATTGCGCAGCTTGTCCTCGGGAGATGGTAATTGCAAACTCGGTAGCAAATGTGACTTCAGATAGCATCGGAAGCATCAAGAACCATACCATAGATCACTTTTTTCCAAAGCAATTAGTGTATATCAAGTCTTCAATTAATGAATGTCTCGAAACGTTAGGCAGAGCATAGATAAGCCGCATTCCCATTTCCATAGTGTTTGATCGGAATCAAAGATCCCCAGTCTGATTCATGAGGTAGTATCGCAGGTGAACAGCATACAATTGTAATCACAACATCTAAAATGTACAAATTTGCAGCTCTGAATTGCCGCCGCTGAATCATTCAAAACCTGTAGCTAATTTTCTTCACATCAACAATTCCACCTCAGAGTTGTTTTTCGTCGTCAAAGAGGAAGTCGCAGGTTTTTTCTGTCAATAATGACCATATAAATATTTAATGAGATAAAATTAGCATTCTAGGGAAATGCGCTGCAGCTGCATGAGGGAACGATTCTGTGCCGATAATGTTTACTTGGTTAGGCGCTTCCCATCATTGATACTACGGTACCTGAATATGCCGTAGATTTAAAATGCGCTCCATAAATAGGTTGGAAAGTTCCAAGTATTCAGAGCAGAAGCAGGGACTAGATGAGCCGATATGAGACATTGTTGTAGTGGAAAGGCGCCCTGGTAGCGGAAGGTAATGACAGCAGGGTCAACTATCCATAGCTCAATTCCTGAGGGCACAACCCAGGATGAGTTCTGGTGCATGAATCCTTCAGAAGGGAGAGAGCTGTTCACGTTGGTCGCAGACACTCCCCACTCCAAAGTTCACAACAAGGTCGCCAGTACCTTGTAAAGACCGCTTCGACCGCTTCCATTTATCTCTTCCGCGGCATGTTGGTGACTGCACTGTCTCACCCCCTCATACCTCATCAAAAAAAGAGAGCAAGTTTCTAGCCTAGAAGAGATGTAAGATTCGTTTCATTTTTTTTCCTCATTGCCGGACGACTCCTGGGATGTACATTCAACGATAGAGTCGTGTTTGGGATATTATGTGTTGTAGTAGAAGAGGAGAGAGCTCCTTCAACGGGCTTTCGATAATTATGGCCAAATTT
>KZ348011.1:16598-42561 GCA_002352805.1 Teladorsagia circumcincta | reverse complement strand
AATTTACGAGTACCCGACAGTAGGCCTGTCGCGCGGCGCTGGCAGAGACGCAGACGGTCAGCGGCCGCAGCGCGTACTGTATCGATTTAGCATCATGTTGAAGGGTGCGTAGCTCACTACGTCTCATATCGCTTAGTACCGCTGCGAATCATTAGGTGACCTATTTACGTCTCTGCCACCGCGAGACGGTCCTCCTGTCGATTACCCAAAGTTTACCAATAGGCATCAGCGTAGTATTGACATTGCATCCGTCCAACTTCAGGTAGTCCACATCCCAAGAGGCAAACGTTTCGGCATCGATCTGAAAGGGTGTAGATATAACTAACGTCCCTGCTGATCGGCCAACACTTTACAGGGTGGGAGACGCTTGACTGCATCACGAATATGCTTGAAAACAATTCCATGAAAGCATGGAATGCCAGCAGTGAGGCGAACCCAGAAGGATTAAAATGGATGAATCTAATGGTGTGTAGGGTAGAGTTGTTAACGAAGGAAGCAGAATTCCCTTCTGGCGTCTCTCAGGGCGTAAGAAGGGCTCCAAGGCCTCAGAAGTTCGCTTCGACCGCTTCCATTTTTCTCGCGCGCAACATGCTGGCGTGTGCGCTCTCTCCTTCCGCCGTGCTCTCGCGTCTCGTGCTCTCTTCTTCACGCCTAGTCTTTAATTGCCCCAGTACAGAAGATAGCAAGCCCTCAACTTGATTAGCCGTTTTTAATGGATTCTTCCCGTTATTACTTAACTATTATAGAAGCCTACCCTGCATCCATGCTCTAATATTTGTGTGCGTGAACCACAACACTCCAATCCTACGGTGTGCCTCTAAATATCAGCGTAAACATGTTAGTTTTGAGGTGCATTCAGGTCTAGTAGACGCTCTGAAGCGTTCCACATGAGCTTGGCGCTTTTGACACTTGGTTTAGCGTTGCGAAGAAGCGGGAGCACTTCAGTTGCCGACTAGTTTGTCGTATCAACCCAAGTTCTCGATTCCAAAATCAAAGCCAAAAATGAGTTTAAATACTGCAGCACAGCATAGTGACCGATTTTTTCTCCAAACTTTTTTTTGAAGAATTTCCTCATAAAAGTGTTCAGCTGGATACCTGCAGATGGTTCAAACTCCCAGGATATCCTTCGCAAGTTTCCGTTCCATAGTCTTCATAGATTCCGAGTTGTAAACCTTTGTCGTGCATCTAAAGTAACACCTTAAAGAAGGATTCTCCGACCAGGACGAAAACCGAAGAACGGTCAACTTACCTGGTGGAGAGACAGGCGAACCTCCCCAGGGTGCCGAGCGGCACTCAATTTGCACCGAAGGATATGCACCCGGTGATCTAGCATGACCTTCCCTGCAACACTAAAGGCGCACTATCGGCGCGGTACGCTCCTTTCTCGCTGTGTGACCCTCTAGCCCTTTGGCAGACACTAACAGGCTCTTCTCTGAAGGTTCGTCGTCAACAATCACCAACTCCTTTGGGCGGGCGTTTGTGGCTACAAAAAGTCGCTGAGTGCACAGGTTCGTTGAAAGAAGGGTGAGTAGCGGTCGAGAAATTCCTCGATCATGGCTCTCTGCTGTGCGAGAGTAGTGTAGAGAGTTATGCACGCGCGAGGGGCGCAGGCGGCCCGCAGGTGGCGACTGTGAATGTCCGCGCGATAGAGCGTGAAAGGACGAGCGAAAGAGCGGTTGCCGTTTCTTCGAACGATTTTCAAACTGGTTGAAAGACTCATGCTGGGGGGGGGGGCGTGATATACTTTATCGTCGCAGCAAATCGCGCGAACTCCTCGGTATCGATTGCTTTCAATTGCTTGATTCGATCGCAAAGGTGTAAGGTTTTCCTGGGTAATGCACCGATAGGCTTCGCAATGACGATAGCGGAATCGCGAGCGTGCACTACCGACCAATTCAAAGTGAAGCATTCCGAAGCCACGTGGGTGGGAACTCACTCTACGCGCGGCGGGATCTCTTGACACACATACACAAAATGGAAGACTTTTCATGTCAACGTAATGTCTCAATTCCCTTCTAAAAGCGGAATAAACATTATCAAATCTTGTTGCAAATGCAGTAAACGTATGACTCACATATTTTGACAATTTCTTGATTCCGCTCGGAAAGCGCTGATGATCAGCCACCAGTCGACCTTCTTTGCTCCGTTCCTTTTCCATCCAACAGTCATCAATATGGACACGATTGTAGCCAGCCGCCAAGAATCCGTCCACAACTAAAAATGTAGCTACAATTTTTTCCGTCGCCAATTTCGCTTATTGTTAGATCTGCGCTAGTGAGGTCCGCTAACGAGTTCTCAAAACAAGGTAGAGCGGTCAATCGTTGTTTGGCTGAGCAAGACACTTCGCCGAATTCTTTAGGAATGATCCCGAACTCAGTGTTGAAGAGCACATTCCAATCTGTCAAAAAATTGTAATCTCTTCCCCGACAACATCCGAAGAATTTCCCAAGGGGTAATCAACGGATTGTGAGCCATCACCTCCACATATGAAACGCTGGTCGAAAGGGATGCTGCAAATTTGGAGTTAATACAACTGGGATGCTATCCATTAGTTAACTAATTGAAGAAGTTATGAAGCAGCTTCACGCTGGAGGATTACGGTACGCCTTCTTGATCTAGACGGTGATAGCAGATGACGTAGGATTTTGAAGACGAGGAAGGCAGCGAAGGAGAGCCCTGCTGATCCTGCTTTGGAGGGACGAGTACCCGAGAGGAGATCCGACGAGCTGAGAAGGCAGAGAGGCAGAGAGATCAGCGGTACCCGCTCCGTCTGGCTTTCGCCTTCTCGCCGCTTGTCACGGGCTTCTTGTCGGGTACCCTGGAGGAACAGGTAAGGAATATTTTGAAAAAAAAATCAACCAATTGTGTGCGACAAGAAGTTCGTCATGGTGGAGTGAACCTTTTTCGGTCTCCTGTATATCACTATTCCTTGGGTCAACTAAATTTAATGTGTTACGATAATTATGAACTCACCCAGTCGATCAGCCATGTCTTGATAGAGTTTCTCATTGATGCAATGGTCTGGGTGTGATTCGCAGTCGATTTGGCAGTAAAATGCTGCCCACGACATCCAGCCCATGGGTGGTGTCCTGAAAAAGTGGGAAGGTACATATTCCCTTTTTTGATATTTTCAACCTACAGCTCAAAAACGACCTAGCTATACCTCAAATTGCAATCTCAACAAACCTGGCCAATCCATTATCCAAAGAATTTGTCACATGGAATGTCATCAGTAATAAGACACGTGCTAGCGACATCATCCTGAAATAGGGTAAACCTATGCTGATCGTCCCTTGGGGTGAGTGTCTTATACGACTTTCAATTAGGAACTAGAGGTGCTTCAGCGCTCTTCGGCATTCACAATGATTTACTAAGAGATCATCATCATTATGAGAAGGTGGCTCGACAGGGCGACACATCGCTCCAGAACTTTTCTTCAATTTTTGCGACTTGCTGATGACACTAGAGGATTCTTTAGAGGATTCCAGGGTAAGAACGAAGGTATGAGGAGAGGGATAAGCACACCGCTTGAGGTTGCGCACTGACATGCAATTGACAGCGAAAGATTTTACCTCGTCGATCTAGCATGTATCACTCTTGGCGCGGAACGCCCACCAATCATCTAATCATTCGCCGCTGGTCTATACGCGACAAGTGATTAGATAGCAGAGAGAGCAGCGCTGAAGAAGGCATAACGATGCCAGTCGCATGGATGTGGAAATCAACGGGGCAAGAAAGCGGTCCCATTCCTCGGGTTCAGGGTCGTTCTTCATGGTGTTTTCTTTTTTTGGTGTCAATCGCCATCCTCAAGTTAATTTGAGGAGGGTTGCTTTTTCATCGTGAATTCTGCCTTTGAAGTAGGAAGCGGAACGAATACTAAATAATTTTGACCGCGTGTGTGCTAAGGTCGGTCTGAAGCTGAACCCGACGAAGACGATATTTATGAGAATTGCTGGGTGCTCTCCATATTCATGCTCATGGAGTGCTCCGCTCACGAGTACCGTGGTCGGGAATCAATATAATGAACGACCTTATTCCAGAGCTAAGCTGCAGGAAACAAGCGGCATAGTTAACGTATGATAACTTTGAAGGTTCTGCGAGAAGTGAGCAGAGACTGTTACTGAGTGGTTCAAAAATTGGAAAATTACACAATCATAGGGAAAAATAAGCTTAGACGTCTCGTAGAAGTATATCCGACCGAGGAAAACAACTGGACAAGAAGCTGCACATTGATCAGCTGTTGTGTTGTGTAGATTATCGGACGCAGTGGTCAGAGCATAGTGTAACAACATATCCCAGAACAGGTCAAAAATCCTCCCGAATCGCGCCAAAAACACTCGAATCAACATAAATTAATTTGGGTGAGCTTTTTGAAGCTGCCCATCTTCCTTACACAGAGGATTATTGTCATGGTTTGATGCACGTGCATAAAATAATGAATTGCTAAGCTGGTTTGACCTTAAGATATGAAAAATATTGAAGGCGAAACGTTAGCTGAAGACATACCCAAGGGTCAAACTGGTGTGTTCTCGATGAAGGTACTGGTGCGAAATGGGATTACGCCACAGAAAATGTCAAAAGGCTCAGGGTAAGGACTTGGTTACCTCGACATAGCTGCTGTGCCAAGGAAATGCGAGACTTAGCCAGCAAAGAAGAGCTTGGTGCCAGAGTGCGCAACAGATGGGAGGGCGCCAGACAACAGCCTGCTGCGGACGGCAAACAGTATCTGCTGCAGCTTACTTTGCTAGGTCCTAGCGCTTTTGTCGAGTGATTTCCAAGCACGGGAGTGCCACATCTGTGTTTCCCCTTCGAGGGTCTATACTGCAGCCGAAGGGGATCGTTTACCCCTTCTGCCTAGGCTGTGCCTCCAATCATTTTATTATTATTATTTACTTCTTAAATCGCTTCTGCAGAGCGAAAGAACGCTGTACGGTGTTCTGTCGTTCTTTCTTGGCATATCAGAAAGGTGAAGTGATTTTTACAGCATTGCTTCAGAACCTGTTTCTCACTTGTTTTTCTTGATGTAATGGTGAGAAGGCATCTGGGTGAACAGCATTGGTGATGCTTCCACTTAGGTTGCAACCCCTGATGAAGGTCTTCATCGCTGGAACGCTGGCCGGATAAGGATTGTACCTTCAGTAAGACTACGGTCTTGATTTTGGACGAGCCACATGAGCCATTTGAAGCATCCGCTGGTCCTTGAAGCCACAAGTCAGGCTCAGTGGTCCAAACCAAGCACTTTTGTCGTTTCTTTGCATGGCTATGCACCGACAAATACGTTGCCCTCAGAATCGCGAGCGGAGCCGTTATAAGGCCCCTGGGCAAGTATTTACCGCTCCCCCGCCTATCCCTGCTCCCTCCGCCCACTATCCGATATTGCATGGCTGGCATAACGAGTGAAATCAGCTAATCAGATGATTGCCGAATCAACCGAAGGAATAGCTGGCATATCTGGAGAACTCGTTTGGACGTGCTCCTCTCCCAAGCTGCCCTTCTTCACTGCCAGGGGAGCGAGGCTTTCGTTTTCGGCCTTGTCGACGATTTATTTCCGTTTTTTTCTTCATTGTCGTTCCATTTTCCATCTCTATAGTCAGTTTCACTCACCATAATGCCCAAACACGAGCCTTACTTTTGCCTTTAAGTAAACACTTGCATGTGCAATCCTTGTAGTGACAGCTGCGACTCGCATGAAACTGGTTCCGACTTCCGATGATTCGCGATGATAAGAGTCTTATCAGGCGGAGTTTGAACCCTCGAGAAGGTTGTGTTCATTCTCAAACTTCTCCTTGCTTTACTACCTTTTCACTTTTCTATTTGTAGCATTTATTTTGTAACGCTGTACTATTAAGTATTATTTCTTAGCGTTTTTGCTCGAACACTACACATTTCTTCTCGATCGTGTATGCAAATTGAACTGGTCTTTTTCCACGAACAGGAATCCTTGCATACCTAGTTGCTTGTCCACCTGAACATCCAGTAAAATCAAGACGGAATGGAAATCAATACATGGCACACTCCATAGTCAATGAGCACAAATAGACCTTTTGCACTGATTTTTCCGCTCAAATACATAGCGTTCCATTTACTTGAACAAATGTATTCAAATATAGAATGATCCCGTAACATGATCAAACAGAAAGGGGTCGTATTGGAATGAGCGGAAGAATTTATTAAGATAATTCCAAAAGCTTCTTAATAAGTTCTAGTGGGCCCTAATAACGTTACCGCCCGTTCAGTGTTGTTTCGTAACCCTCCACTGCCCAAGGATTTTTTTAGCTAAAACAAATGGTGTTGAGAAAATTACTAGAACATATCGTGCCATTGTAAGTCATGCCGGTTCGACATGTCCTGAGTAAACTGAAGCAAGTGCAATATTTTACAATTACTTTCGTCTTATGGGAGGTATTTTTATTAGGTCGTGAAGAAAGTTCTTGCGTTTTCACTGTTCCATTTTTGTTGGCTTTATTTTTTTCTGACTTTGAGAAAGCTGCCTCTTCTATATGCCGTTTTGAAGAGCTTCTCTTGCTCTATCTAATGCTATGGTCATCTTTGTTCTATAGCAATTTCTTATATGTTTTTAAGAACCTCGAATACGGGATACTCAAAGGACAGGTTTGCAAGGTTTCCTTTTCCAGCTCAAAACAGGCCTGTAAGAAGCGGAGGCAGGTCAAGATATAAGAGGTGCACTTTTCTGAGATTTTCAATAAATATGCCCTGAAGTAGTTGTTCAAAAATCTTTGCAACGATAGCGAGAGCCTCGAAGATGATGATGTGGTGGTCGGATATTGGACAATGCCAGGAGTTAGCCGAAAGCTCTGGTTGGAAAGCGATCCCACAGCACTATTAAGAAGGTTTCTCCTATACTTATCGCACCTAGTTTGTCGATTGTTGTTGCATAGTTTTGGATGGAATGTGCAAAAACATAGAGTAGGGTGTGCCACGACAACTCACCACTTTGAAAGGTCGTTCCCGAATTTCAAGCTTGTTTTAATCAATGAAAAGGACCTACGTTTCTATTCGTTCGCAGCACATGATAAAGAGCGGATTCTTTGCTACAGCATACGAGCCTCTGCTGAATGGATTGACTGCGATCAGGCTCCACAAACTTTGCAAAATTGAAACAGTGCTGAAGGGAGGTTGAGGTAACTTTCATGAGGTCGGCGGCTGGTCTAGATCTTTGGAACCAGGCGAGAGTGTTATTGTGGGAAGGTGCTCTTGACAATATGTCCAAATATTGCTAGAAGTCTAACACATTTACCCGGTATCCCTCATTGTGTCTCTCTGTCTTATCAAAGAACAGTGGTACGAAATAAAGAATAAACAGTTTTCAATGCAAGGATTGTAGCGACTGCTCCCCAGATTATCGCACTTTCATGATTACA
The DNA here is from genome assembly GCA_002352805.1 of Teladorsagia circumcincta. Taxonomy (NCBI): domain Eukaryota; kingdom Metazoa; phylum Nematoda; class Chromadorea; order Rhabditida; family Trichostrongylidae; genus Teladorsagia; species Teladorsagia circumcincta. Next base: position 35,179 of record KZ348011.1, on the reverse strand, counting down.
AGACCTTAGGTGGGACAATTATGCACTGGAAAAAGAAAAAATAGAAAGGTTCAAAAGTACTCAGTGCCTTGGAGTGCATTTCTATTTATCTTTTTATCTATCGTATTCTTCACGTCATATCAAGCCTTCCGAATTGATTTCACTCACAGTCAGGCGAGATAAGCCTTTCAGTACTCTCTAAATGATAGACCGGTATCCAGCACGACTGGTGGCATACGTGTCATACTCTGCGACCAGTCGCAAGCGAATCGCGCGAAGGAGGAGAAGAAGTCCTCTAATTCAGTATTTTCTGATTCCCTCGCTTTCTTCCTCACTGATAGTCCTTTTTCCATCTTTTGTGTCATATTCAACATAAAAGAAACACGTCAATTCAGTCGCAATTCGTGTTTTTGTTTATGTATTTTTATGTGGATAGGCAGCCGAAATAAACTGTCATATCCAACTTATTTGCCTTGGTTTGCTCTTGTGAATGTAATGATGATCAAGCCCTGTTCCAGGATGCTGCTAGGCGATCTATTCTTACTCGCTTCCATCCTGGTGTGGTCGTCCGCACAGATACTCAATCTGAGTCCAGGACAAGTTCGAGGATTTGAATACTCCACGAAGGGCGGTGAAATTGCCGAGGTTTTCCTCGCGATCCCTTACGCCGCTCCTCCCGTGGGAGACTTGAGATTCGAGGTGAGAATCGAGAATCGACTAGTCAAGCATAAGTGGAGTTGTGCTGTAAAGAACAGCTCAATTAATTAGTCCTCCTGAAGGCAGTGAGTGGTGCGGCTCTCCAGAGGAGATTGGTGTACCGCCTTTCAACGTCTTTTTGCCAGTGCGTTGCTCAATTAGCTCCGCATGTCAGCAACCGCACTCACTGCCTTTAAGACATTATAAGGGCAACCCAAAAACGGGGTTCTTCTGGAGCGAAGATTTTCTGATCCAGCGGGGAACTACCTTGTACGTCTCCCCTACCTTTTGATTTCTTACTATGCAATAGGTGTGGGCAATGCATAACACAAGAACGGTTGCACTAACACCGGGCGCTTCAATGGCTATCTCCAATCAGAATGTGAGCTTTCCAGAAGCCTGCTGCCGTCTCACCATGGAAAGGAGTACATAATGGGACAGCATTCGGCCCCACTTGTCATCCACACACACGCCAAGCCACTCTACCTCCGAATCCCAGCGAAAACTGCTTGACACTGAATGTGATTCGTCCAAAGAAAGCGGTAAGCACTATTCCCAATTGGTTTGGTTTAACCTGAATGAGGTTTTTCTGAGAATTGCATTTTGCATAATTAATCAAAATGCAGGTAATTGGTCAACTTCCTTCAGTATTAAGCATTGTCAGGCTTCCCCTGGTGGTTACCCGATTCTTCTGTGGGTTCATGGCGGAGGCTACGAGATCGGGTCAGCCAGCTTGTATGGATACAAAGGATTTGCGGATATCTACATACCACATGACATCATCGTCATCACCATACAGTACCGGTTGGGTATATACGGTAATTTTTGCTTGTGTTCTGAAATGATCAATTGCAGCATTTGAATTGCTTATATTACCAGGGGAAGCACTTATTAAAGCAGCAGTCCCAGCAGGGTAGAAGAGGGCTTGGCGGCCAACGGTCGCACCCACTCTTGCCAGCCGTGGAGATCGTTGCTGCGAAGGCATTTGCGATTGTTTTATTGGCATTTGGGACCACAGGGACTATTTGAAGTCGATTCACGATAGCAAATGCCTCCGCAGCCAATCACGCGACCTCCACAGGGGGTGCGACCGTTGGCCGCCACGCCCACTTCGACCCTGCTGGGACCTGTTGCTTTAAGTAGGACGCCCAGTACCTACATACCTGGCTTTTGAGATCTGTTTTATGTTCAGTAGGGGGATTAGGATGGCAATAATGAAGGTAAACGCTCTGGGACCTAACAAACCAGCTTCGCCTATCAGGTCATCATTGAATGTAGAGTTAGGACTGAGCCGTGGAAGGGACAACCACTCTCTGCCATATTTACAGTGGCTCACAATTTGTGCTTCGTTTGAATTTAGGGTTTCGATAAGGGCCTGAGATCATCAGCGAATTGTCGTAAAAGCTGTTGAGCGTGCGAAACCTCCAATACTACGCAAAAGTAGGGTGTATTGGTCGCAGGGTGACCGACAGGAGGTCCGTCGCGCGGGGAGCGCGCAGAGACGCAAACGAGCTAGCTACAGTGTCACAACGCGTGCTGTAGCGATTCGGTGCAAGTTAACCCATGTAGCTGCGCAATGTGGGATGTGCTATAGTACATCCCACATTGCGCAGCTCACGCTGCGATTCGTGCGCTGATCCGTCTGCGCCTCTGACTTCTCGCCGCCCAAGGGGCCTCCAGTTGGGTACTCATGGATCCTAAATGAAGAATAACCACGTGTCCATCCATCTACTTTCAATCACTTGGGCAGAGGATAAGGAAATGATTTTTGAGCAAGTTTGTTTGAGGTTTCTTCTCTTCTGGTGATTCACGCGTTCCTGGAAATCTTGGTTTGTTCGATATGGCCGCAGCTGTTAAGGTATGTTTGGATCCTTTCATTGAAACTAGTGTTTATCGATTTAGTTCCTGGAGTTTGTTGACTTCCTGTGCAGAAACGATGTAACAATAATATGCTACGCACGCGGTCCGAGGATCAAATCTCGTATCGTACGCCGTCCAGTCCAACCGAGCTTTCCATCATTCCGGGGTCGGTTGATTGGTACCGGACTTGTCTGGAGGGCAAATGCACTAACGTGTAGATCGACTGCACTTTTACATTTTTGTATGGGCCAATAACATTCAGTTCCCACTGCGATTCTGAATGGAAGAGGAGTATGTGGCGCATCCCAAAGAAGGATTGATCAGCGCCGTATGCCTTTATCCTTTATCTCCCACCTTTGTCCATTGCTCAAGCGATTAAATGGAACGTAATGATCCCATTGGCATTGAAACTATTCTCGAAGTCATTCATGATTTAGTTCGTGCACGAGAATGCCGAGAATATCGGCGCCAATGCATCTCGGATCACAGCTTGGGGATTGAGTGCTGGTGGTGCGGCCGTTGGACAACTAGCGCTCAGCCCAGTGTCAAGAGGTAGAATAAAATGCATCGAATGATTCTTTACCATATGAATGCTATATCCATAGATTACATCGCACGATCAATCGAGATGTCGGGGTCCCCGTGGGCGGCGTGGGCGCTGGGACCAAACGTGCCTACCAACTCTTTGAAACTTGCTGAGGTAAAAACTCAATTTGCAATTTTGTGGAGTTTTTTGAATGAAGTGAACATTTCGGATTTAGAAATCTTAATTGAAGGCACTCGAATGCAGTGATGATCTTAAGAGCTGTATGAAGCAAAAGACCGTAGAAGAGGTCTATGACGCTGTTGAAAAAGTGGTAAGACCTACCCGTCAGGATATCCAAGGAACTTTGTTGGCGTTGCCAGGGACAGCTCAATTGTTCAAGATTTCATGGCTACACCACTTCCGGGCTCGATTGTGTCAAATGGGGACCGGTGATCGATGGCGAATTCCTACAAGATCCGGATGAGATGGCCGCCAGTGCGCCGCCCAAGGACTCGATCGTAGGGATTTCAGACAAGGAGGCTGCGTTCTTCAGTAAGTTCCTATTTATAAAATGACAACAAGCGCTTAATTTATGAGGAGTTCGTGTTGGTGTTCCGTGAGGAAGACGATCTCAACGTTCTGCGTCCCCACAAATTCTCTTCCAGCTATAAAAGCACGTTCCCCGTTCATTAACGACTTTGGGGTGGAGATGGATGAGTTTCAAACGTGGGACCGAGAAAAACTGATAGCGACCATCAAGGTAAGAGTTACTACTGTGATATCCTTATGGGCCGTTCATATTTGGCGATTAGGCGATTGAGCGATCCGTCTATAAGAAAAATATGCGAATCGATTAGGCGATTAGGCGATTAGGCGAGTAGGCGAGTAGGCGAGTAGTCGATTAGGCGACCAGGCGGTGAAGACTAAATACGTGTTGATTACATTGCTCCGCCCATAGAACGTTGTAGGCGAGCAGGCGAGTAGGGGAGTAGGCGATCTCTAAAAGGGCAGAGCAACAAATCGATATGCATCCTTCTCTCATCGCCTACTCGCCCACTCGCCTAATCGCACTTACGATCGCCAACTATGGACGATCCCCTACTCATTTTTATCTACTATTTCATTTACTAATTTATTTGGTACATTCGCAGATGCGCCAGTGCAACCCTTTTGTACTGAACCACCCAACATTCCACAAGTATGAAGCTAATCCAGCGCCTAATCCATTGCAATATACTGCAATACAATTTTTCCTTCGGAAACAAGCCAAAAAGAGAAAGAAAAATATTAAGCGATTTAGAACAAATTATTGAGCAAATCGAGTATGCTTCCAAAACTCCACGTCTAGATGGCGAAGAAATTTCTCGTCCTTCGATCGATGTCAGACTTTGCGAATCGAGCGATTTGCTACTAGCATCTAGCGTCCGCGGTTGCGTTGCGCTTCCAGCGAATGGAGCGAATCGAGAAAAAGATTCTTGGGAATAGAAACTACCCGAATTGATTGAGCCGCTTGGCGTCCTTCAACATTCAATTGCGAGCGCACGCGGAAACTCGTCCACTGCAGTTGCCATGTCGCCTACACAACCACTAGCGCAAGGATCCGGACGATTCTGTTGACATAAACCCAACCCAATATTACCAACTATAAGTTCTCCTCCCACTGAAGTTGTAATTGCTCCGAGAATCGCCCACTCTGTCCCCTGCTACAGAATTGCAGTATGTGCCTCAAAGACTTAAAGGCACCTTCCGCGATCGGCGAAGATCTGTTACTGCGTCGAGATTGAAAAGATGGGCCTTTATGTTTCACCTCTATGAGTGCCTCATTGGTGATTGATCCGAACACTTGACCTTGCTCTGCAGTCTTTAACCCTACCAAGCAGGCACACAGCTCCAGTAAGACTGCTGTGGTGGTGAAGTGCAAATCGTTCACATAATCAGTTCCAATACACTTGGACCGGTCACGATAACTAGCTTCAAGTATAACACCCATCTATTCAACCGGAAATGTGTCTAGAAATTCATTTTCAGAAAATGATTCGACCCGAGTTCCTCACAAACAATTGGGCGAAGATGATCAACGATGTTGTAGCTTACTATGTTGACAGAGATGAGGAAGACGCATATGATTTCTATCTTGAAAGATACACGGAAGTGGGCTTTTCAGGTCTAGGGCCTCATTCAGCAATTCGTTCTACTCGAAGACGCAAAAGCCTTTCAGTTCATCAGCGATGTCATGTTCGCTGTGCCAGCAGTAGATGGCATTTTAGCGCGTCGTGGACAAGGCTGGAATCTCTTTGCCTATTCATTCAATCATTACAACAAGGCAATATGGCATGATGACATAACAGAGAGATTACGAGGTCTGTTTTCAAAGGAATATCTGCCAATGCCCTAAGGAATCAGAACAAACATGAAACAGCTGTGATCACCTCTGCCCACCCTAGCTAGACCTTGGATTCATTATTTTCCAAAACGAATGGTTTGCAGCCTGGTTGGTTCCCAACTCATGCGGGGTAGATAACTGGTACTGGTCTTATATGAACTACATATGAACTACACTACATATGATCTGTATGTAGAAGCTCTGTTCTAAGCTTCGATCGCATAATATTACTCATAAGTGCTACGAACACTTAAAGGCAAGCTCCGAGATGAGTTGAAGGGTTTTTCGTACAAATATAAGGCCTCGGGTGCTGACTGAATCAAACCCAAAGAAAAAGAGCAGGAACTACCCCCGAAAAGATCCAAAATGATGACCTCCTCTTTGTTAGTTACTTACAAGGCAGGGTTGGGAGGATAACGTGTCTGAACGTGTTTACATCAGAGGCTGGCTTCATGCCAACAACCGAAACTGCCATAAAAATCAGTAGTGGGAACTGATTTTTTTCTACTTTTTCTGTTTATACCTGCTTTTTTATTTGCGTTTCTTATTAAGAAAATGAATAATGATTAATGATTCGCCTCAGAATGAATGGCAAAGTTCCCCATAATGGCCGTAACATGAAGTTTGAGGTTGAACTTGGCAGTCGAAATCCGCAAAATATCCTCCCATGACCTTCCGAACAACGGCTTAACATCTAGTGTTCCACGTGTTGTTTGGAAGGTTGGAACGGTGGGCGAACTCAATGAGGTTAGGGCGGAGTCAATGCACCAACCTTGGCTCCGCCCTGACCCCATTGAGCCCGCCGCGCCTAAACCTTACCAAATCGTCCCGCCACTTCTGGGCGTGGTCTGCCCTTGCGTCCTGATTCATATTTGGCGGGGAAAACCTAGATTCTGCCAGAAATCGCGTACTTTGCCTTTAAGTCCGTAAAACAGCACCAGTAAGAGGCGCGCCGCTTCCTGAGGTCTAAATGAGGCTTCATTATTCTTTTTCCTTATTCATTCAAGAGTTTGAGTTCCTATAGGAATATCCTGATACACATTATGAGGCTAGTTATAAGTTTTGCAATGATTAATACATTCATCCTTTGATGCCCTAGAAGTTACATAGGTGTAACGATAAATAGAAGTTGAAAGAGGGAAAGCAGATATTCCATAAAGGGGAAGCAGGTCTCACGGGGAAGTGAAACGGAGCGCATTTGCTGTGATGGCTGCGCCCATAGCGGCCCATTGGGGCCTTACCAGTGGAATCCGTCATTCGCGCCCGCTGACTAACGGTAGCTCTGACCTCTCGCCGCCGGACTCTAGCCGTTTTAGCAGGGAGGCAGAGCAATGCGTTCACGTAGGTGATGCCAGCACCGATGACTCGCCCCGACATGGAACTCAGGGGGGAATTACGGTTCTCCTTCTGCGCATTTTAGGCTCCCTAATTTTGTTTTTCACAGCTGCACTTCTTCTTTAAATATTTTCATTCCGAACCGGCAAAAAATGTTTCGTGTCATCTGCCTTTAAGTCTACGTCCTTTATTAAACCTTGGACTAGATACGTTGTTAGTTCGATCCTGGAGTCACTATGCGGTCTACAGAGTGCTGGACCTTTGCATAGGGGTTTGACTCGACTTTTGTTCCGGATTTAATCACTTCTGTATCGCTTCTCTACCTACCAAAACTTATTTTTATAGTGCAATACAGTTATACCAAGTTGTTCAATTAAGGTTCTACGCATGTCAATGAATACCCATACATGTTCGATCTTTTTGCTTTGGGCCATTATGAAATCGACGACGCTGAGCAGATTGTGACTGATGTTGTTCAGCAATCATTTATCAATTTTGTCAAGACAGGGTGAGTTCTCGGAGAATTTGTTTACCCTACACGTGGTTGCAACCTTACACTTCGCATCGGTAGCCTACAGTTGCGTTGTGGGTAGTGCACGAGAGTGACCCGGACGCGATCCCCATCGAACGCAGATTGTTCTAACCACACCTCAGGCCAGAGGGAGAGAAAAATATTCTGGATCTCAGGTCTTAGGTTGGCTCATGAAGCCAGGGGTGCTAATATGTACGGGGAAGGTGCACACTAAGGCTGATGTTACACTTTGCGAATCGCGCGATTCGTTAGTAGCGAATCGCGCGATTCGCAAAGTCTGACATCGGCCTAACTGCTCTGACCATGAGAGGTGTGGAGGTTAGCGATAACATCACTTCTAGCTTACAAATACAGGGGGGGGGGCAAAAAAAGGAGTCACTTCGCCTATGACGTAGATCATCAAACTTTTTGTTGCAAAGTCTGCCGCTCTAATTCGGAGTTTTGCGTCGATATATTCCTCAGATGTCCCCCCCCCATAAGCAGAAGCAGGCCCTTGTTTCACTGCCTTCACCGTCTCCAGAATATGACGTCATCCGTCATCACCGTCGAGCTCAAGGAGGCCTACAATAATCGCATCATTCTAAAGCTGCTACGTAGTTTCTTCGTCGAATAAGTGGTGAATAGTTTACTGGAGAGACTGGCTGTGACCATGCAAGATAGCTTTTGACCAGCGTTTCGGAGTCGTCGTAATGGTCCATGGTTTCTGGAAAAGTGCAACTTATTTTGCTTCGAATGTGGGTGGAAGTGACTCTTTTTTTTTGGCCCCCCCCTGTACATGTGCAGGTGCCCACTGGCCGGAATCGTGCGGTACCCGTTCACTCCATTCCCATGACTCCTCTGATTCCTAGAGGGCCTAAAGGGCAGGCTTCTGAAAGCACTCAAGATGCTTCGTCAGTTTTTGGAACGATTATCTAGAATCACCTTTGATTATAGTGGTGACAAGGCCAAGATAGGCAGTAGTCGTGTGTTGCGTCAGAAAGATCAAAGTCTTCGCTGCGGACCGTTTGAGCCAAGCTGAAAACACGATGTGAGAAAACATGCCCTAGCCAATCCTGGGACTGATTCGCCTCTCGTGGGTAGACCTCTTTAGCTCGCACATTATGAGGGCTCAAACGGTCTCGCGGGATGAGTCGACTTTATGCGATTCAAACGCCATTACTTATTAACGAAAGCTGATTTGAGCACCGTACGCAGCACAGTCCAATCCTTCTATATACCACCCACGGAAGATTTCAGAGCACTCGAGAGAGATCTAGAAAGAGCGCGAATTAAGTGTTTCAGAACTTTCCTTCCACCCTGATAGAAAAAGCGAATTTCTGGAATCCGGTTTCTGTGTAGGTCAAAGAAATGGCGAGTCTCGACGCTCTTGTGAAATGGATGATGGATTTTCGGATGAGGTTCAGTGGTGTAGTTATCGTAAGACTGGAGTTGGTCGAGGTTAGCGACGATGACTTTTTGTTAACCATATATTAGGAATCCTTCAACCTTTCCCAACAGAATAGCTTTTTGGTATAGCTGGTGGTATACAAAGATGATGCTCATGGTTTTCAGTTCAGGTACCGCTGACAGACGGGTTTCTGTCATCAATCCTGTCATGGCTGGTCGACACGGGATGTCAACTAGAGAAGTTGTGGATAACAAGAACATCAATGGCTCAGGTCACGTCATCCATGTTTCTTCACTTCATTCGCGAAGCCGCTTTAAGCGGAACGGGGTTCTGTTCACTTTCTGACTGCTCTCTGAACAACTTTAGCCCAGAAGTTCTCCATTTCGTTGTAACTAGACAACTCGTCGTCATGGGCCCTTTTTGTAAAAGTTTTATCCCAATATGTGATGATATACTTGACAAGCTTACCGCTACTAAGTTCTTTATCGATGCGCCGAACATGATCACCGTCAACGGCTTGAAGTCACTTGTTGAGGTTGGTTGAACAAATTCAACGTAATTAAAGCAACTTTGGATGAAGTTTATTTTTTAGCGTCTGTCATGTGGCAAGCAAAAGGTGCGTTGTGGACTAATTCGCACCAACTTTTCTCTAGATGAGATGTCATTCTCATTAGCTGCGAATGCCAATCTGAGAATAGCATTGGGGAAGAATTACATCATTTTCTCGTCTATGGAAGAAGATATAGAAAGACTACGCCTGTTTAACATCCAGCGTCTGTTCCCTCTCTAACTCTGTCATTTTAAATATTCCTCCACATAGCGTTATTGAAATCCCATTTTCTTTCCCATCATACGCTGCAGTATACCCAGGTTCCCCCATATTCTTTGCTTACTACAACTTTTCCTACCGCAGTGCGCACGGGGTTTCGCACGAACTACAACTTCACGCAAAGATGATGTGCTGTAGGCCCGAGCGCGTGGCGATAGCTGACGGCTTCATGTTTCGATGACTATGAAGAGACTCGACACGAGTTCTCTTTCTCCGGATCAGGGTGCATTTATGTTACTTTTCTATTGAGAACCCTGTTTTCGTTCTTGCACTACGTGTATAACCCCGTGTGCAGGTCGAGCGCGGAATGATTCTTTTGACCGCCCCTTAGTTGAGTTTGTGTTTTGCAGTTTTTCGCATTGAGTGAATAAAGCAGATTTTGCGTTTTCGTTAGACTTGCAGATTTCGGAGGTTGTTGCAGTTTTGTGACGTGGGTGGTGCACAGAAACTGACGCCTCGAATCGCATCATGATTTGGCGTCATGCTCCAATATAAATCTGGCGCAGGCTAACCAAGCCTCTCATCGGTCCATTAATTAGTCCAGATTCGAAAGGGGAAAACCTGAAGTAAAGTTGAATGAAGAAGATTTATTAAGACGAACAGAATACAGTAACATTCACCGAAATTATGGAATTCATATAGTGGTTGATTTGTTCAGATATCGTGATCAAGCCGTTACGACATCAGATCAAATCCTAAAAACTGGCGGTCAAAAAGTTATTTGTAATTACGGTAAACCACACACTGAAACCTATGCCTACAACACCTCCTCTTGACAAGGGAGATCATTTTTTTCTTGGATCCACTACGAGTCTATGCGGTGAATGACGAGGCTGTAGTGATCGTCGAAGTTGCGGCGTCGACTGCGGAATGCGTCTTCGTTGTCCTACATCGATGAGTCGAGGGAAATTGACGTTGTGCCGTTGTCCGGCGTCGATTGATCGGTGATGACAGTAGGTTCCTCATCTAGTGGAAGTAGGTCAAATATATCCAATAGCTGCTTAAACTGAAGTGGAGTCGCTAGACCTCAGCTGGTTGGCGTGCAGTGTCCAGAGTAAGTATTCGCAGCGTGTAAGATACATGAGATTCCCAAGGTGACGAGCGATGAGCCAAGTGTCCACGTAATTGTTGCACGGCGGTAGTCTCTGAATTAGAGAGCATCATCCATTTCGAAGTGCCGAGAATTGGCTGTGTGACGTCTGTTGATGATCCTCCATTTTGGTGTCGCGACGTCCCATATTCTTTGTAGGATGGCATCATCAGGCCCTGTTCAGCACGGAGACGTCGGCCCAGCAAGTTTTCAGCAGGTGACAGATGACTTGGTCCGCATGTGCAGGGTGGGCTGTTAGAAAAGCCTGAAAGGCATCCGTCGTTGGTTCCTTTTCCTTCAGTGGCCAAATCTCTCTTGAACGTGTTCACGAAGCGCTTTGCTTGGCTATTGCTGGTGAAAACGAGGAGATTGGAATTGGTTGATTCGATCATATCAGCAGAAATCTACGACTATTGCTGACGTGAACTGAGTGCCGTTGTCCGTGATGAGCGCTTGCAGGTTCCCGAGCAGTGCGAAGAATTTTGTCAAATTTTTGGCTGCTGCGACGTGGTGACCAAATTCATTTGGATCATCTCAAGCCATTTCGCGTACGCAACCACCATGACGAGGTGGAAGTTGTCTCTTGAGTGGCCCTACGGATTCAGCATGCACTCGAGCTCACGAATTGACTGATTTTGCTAGTCCACAGCTCGCCCTTCACAGGATTTTTGACAGCTGTGCACGGATAGCACAGTTCCCGACAATTCTACAGAATGTAATTGATCCATCCTTTAGCTAGTAGACATAGCTAGGAGCCAACATTTTTGTTCCCGTTTGACCTCCAGGAGCTTTGGAAGAGATTGTGTACGCGACAGTGAAGGCATTTCGCGATAATGATACGGCTTGACAATAGCAGGCATGAGTCACCAGTTGATAGTGACTATCGTTGATTGTAGTAGGACGAAAGGCGAGTTACGATGAGTTTCCGGGCAGTCAGTCACTTGAAACATGTAAGCTCAGCAGCGGTTGCAAACACGATAGATTTGAATGAGGTTGGTCGTTGACGGCAGTTGTCCATTACATCGCTTCTGGCTCCAACGAGTGGGATTCAGTCAGTCGTGAAAAGGCGTCAGCTTGTCTAAAATCGACGTACTGGTTGCTGAAGTGCAATTCAGCAATAAGGCTGCCCACCGTCACCGTTGAAGACGATTGGCTTTGTAGATGGGGACCTCTTCTTGATCTGCAAAGATAGAAGTGAGCGGTTTATGGTCCGCCCTCAGCATGAATCGAAGTCCATGTACAGAGCGAGTGAGATTTTTGGACTGCAAAAACAATTGCGAGGGGTTCCTTCTCGATTTGGCTGTATCTTTTGCCCACGGCCAGCATGGTGCAAAGCCTCCACTTATCCATCAGGGAATATTTGCACGGATACATCTCACACCTCTGTAGTTGAAAGCGTCTGCAGCGACGATAAGCGGCAGAGTAGGATCGTAGTGTGCGAGGTGGAGGGCCCATTCGAGAGTGCTTCTGATCCATCAAAGCAAGACTCACATAACCGGTGACCATGTGATGGTAGCATCTTATGTGCGCATACAATGCTGCTCGTACATTTTTTTACGAACAAAGATTTCGTAGTAGGGGAGTGTCGAGAAAGGCTTTAGTTGGCTAACGTCCTTGGGAGCAAGCATTCGATGGATTGCATCAATATGACTGGACGTCGTCAATGGACATTAATTATGGAACCAACGTATCGAATTTCAGTGCCCGATAGCGAACGGTTTTCTAGACGAAGCAAAATCCAATCCAAGGACTTGAATTCTCTCAAAAACTGCTCCCAACGGGGCGTTGTGCTCATCGATAGTCTTTCCTGTGACGGTGATATCGTCGAGGTACGCGGCAGTGCCATCCAATCCTGCTGTCACTGCGTCCATTTGCTGCCGGAAGATTGCCGGTACAGCCTTCACTCCAAAAGGTGACCGTGAGGCGATGGGGACAGCGATTGTGTTGATTGTCAGCAGTCTAGATCCTTCAACCACTTACATCTATAGCCGACTTAGCTCCGGCCAAGCCCAGTTGGAAGAAGTGCTTCCCTCCGTTGACGTTGACAAAGATATTGTCTGAAGTCGGAAGAGGTCGCTGGTGCTGAACGGCAACGATCAGGGCGGCCCATCCGGAATGTTCGACCGGTGTCAGAACGTTTACAACTATGAGACGGTCGATTTTTTGTACAGCCACTAGACGGCCGTGGCTGAACAGCGTATGGAACTGGATGAGTTTTCGGAAGACAGGTATTGCGAATTTCTTGTGTTTATTTATTTATTTATTTATTTTGTGCACGCTTAGGTGCGCTACTACAATGCCTTGATAACATAATTCAAGAAACAACAGCCAAATGCGAATAAAGTAAAGTCATAGAAAAGAACAAAAGGTAGGAAGATTCCCAGTCAGGTGTGAAGAAAAGGAAAAAAAGGTGAATCAAATTCGAAGTGCACCATAGAACAGCTAGAGTAGTACAAAGGGCTGTATGATGGTTGAAAAGCATCCGTGTTTGAGAGAGGCCTTGGATTCTGAGCAGGTTTCCAGTCCTGGTGCGAGAACAGCAAGACTGCTTTTAGTCGTACGATGGGCGACGTTTGTACAGCAGCAGGCGTCAACCTGCAAAATCCTTTCTTGCGTCCTTCACGGTTGCACGCATGACAGCGTTTTTCAAGGAAGTCGCACTCCTTCGCCAGCATGGTCCTCCACAGCGGAAGCATGGTTAAGTCAGCTCCTTGTTATGGTTCCTTTTGGCCTCCACTGCCTCGATTTTGGATAGTGGTGCCTACGCTGAAGGTCGATTGCACGGAAGTTTGGCGCCTTGGCGGATGTTCAGAGTGCTGAGCTCCCTTAGCGTGGTCTCTTTATTACTCTCCAGCTTGCATAGAGCGTGGGTACGGATGTTGGCGTAGTCGGGAGTGGCTATACCACAGATCCAGACAAGACACTTCACTTGCTCAACTGTGATGGCGCTGAAATCGGCCATCTCATGCCGTAGGTTCACCAATCCGCCGTAGTCGCGGAGGCTTTCGCCGTCACACTGACTCCTCACGTAGCCATACCTAATTTGGTACGAAGATGACGTATTGTGCACAGTTTCCGCGAGGGGGATTTTGGCTGCTCTCCCAAGTAGAATGTTATAGGTGAGTGGGCGTAGGCGGCTGCATCGAGCTTCGAAACGAGAGACATGAGACGTGTCCTTACTGCATCGTTCAGAGTTTCAAAATTCTGCGTGATAATGCCCTCGTAACGGCTCAACGTTGAAGGTGCGGTCATTTGCCGGATGATGTGTGAATTGGGCCAGGTGTGCGAGCAGAGACTGTGACGAACACGTCTGAAAGGCGTGAGCGGTCGTCGGATTGGATGCATCGTCGAAAACATGCCCCCCCCCCTATATCGCTCATGACAACCTGTAGCATCTTCTCCTGAGCAGCAGATTGGGCACTGAGAATTGCACGTGCATATCAACATCCATATTTGCTAGCGTTGCTTGGTACATTTGCTGCACGGCGTAGTCGATCCTGATCGCCAGTTTAAAGCGAGAGATTACGATAGTGTGTGTGCAGCGCGGAAGTACAGGGTGGGCACAAATTACGGTAACAAGAGGCTGCCGCAGGTAATTTTCAATTTTAGACACCAGGAGTTTTTGATAAATATTCTATGTATTTATTTTGAGGACTGAGCGTTTCATCTCTGATTTTGTCATATGAGATATAACAACTTCAAAATGGAAAATTATTTTCTTTCCCGAGAAACAATCCCTACTTTGCTTTGCGGATCTGCTTATTGTGTTACATAGCATGATGATTCAGAGGCTCTATGAAACGTCAACCACCTTCACGAAGTGCAGTAGGCAGTCTACCAAAACCAATAAGTCTGAACCTGAGAGAATTGCATCTACGACTTTACGAGTAATCTCTCGAAGATGGATGCGAGGGAGCGTCGGAAGCCAGCTCGTTCAATCAGCCGTTTGGTCGCTGTAACTGCTACCAAACTCAATTTCATGCAACAATTCGCGTGCACATGTCTTAGCAAAATGGTTTGCTGGCATCAAACTGCCTAACTCTTAACTGATGCGGGAAATTTTAAAGAAAACAAAAATACTAAAAGATGAAGTCTCGATTCCATAATGAGCTTCATTTGTCGATCGTTTCCTCTGATGAGAAGAGATTCTGCTGCCGAAATATGCGTGAATAGGAAGAGCACCCAGACTAGAATCAGTGAGAAGCCAGCCATTCAGTGATGGTTTTCGCAGAAATAATAAGGGCAAGGATCACGATTCGAAGACACCTCTGACAACTACTGCTCAAGGTATAAAGCTGAATAGTTAAAATCAGCTCGACTCTTTTCCATTTCAGTTGAAGCTTTAGACAAACAAGAACTCCAATAGGAAACACAGAGAATTAAAGCTAAATTGGGCGCCCTCCCTGATTGCCCAAAAATTGATGCCAACAGAATTTCGTAGATTCCATCATATTGGAGAATCAGGTACGTAGCTCTCCCAACTCAAGTCTTCTGAAATGCTTTTTTTTCACGTGTGCTGAAGGCAAGGCATTGCTACAAGCATAGAAGGAACATCGACAAGTTGATCATTCGCTAGTAAAAGCCTCGGACCTACTCGGTAATACCTAGTTACACAACAGTGTTGACGACGTTCTAGGAAATCTTCGTTTATTTATCAACACAGAAAGCGGCTACTCAAAGGTGTAATATTGTTTTCTGTCTGATAACCTTCCACCATTATGAGTGTGTTGTTGCCTTCTTCCACTTCTCAGTCTTATCGCTTTTTTATAACCAATTTGTTTTGCTACCGTAATTTTTGCCCACCCTGTACATGCATCAGTGGAAGCAGTAGTCAAGGAAGAGAAATGTGGCTTTCTGTGGCCAGAGGTGCGCTAGCTGCAGCGTACTGGGCTTGCCATTCCATTCTGAGCTCCGCCGCGGCCTGCGCTCCGCCTCAGCAACAGCGTGTTGAATTATCATTCTGGTGAAATATCTCGCTTTGTGTGCGTTCTATAACTTTCCCATGGAAGCGTTACCAATCAAAGCAAGGTCCTCGCTGGTATGATGGTGGCTATCGGCTGATAGTGATACGCTAAAGGCCTCCTTTCGCTTGCTAGCTAGTCCAACAATGGAGGTCAATAGGCGAGATTAGGGGTCCCATTTTGCGCGTTCTCCATGAATTTGTTTGGTTTTTTCATCACTGGAGCAATATTTAGCATCCCCACTTCCACCATAGACCCAGTCCAATAGTATCGTGATCTCTCGCCTCAAGGAGTCCAGAAGATTTTCCAGGAGACGACAGTATACAATGACCATTCAACGAAAATGGTGGGTTTATACATGGTAGTTGATCTGGTCAAATATCCGTATAGTGATCAAACTGTGATGACATCAGATTAAATGCTAAAAATTGGCGCTCAAAAGGTGGTTTGTAATTGCTACGGTAGACCACATATTAGGATTTACAAGCGTACATCAGAGCCCTCTCTTCTTTCGTTATTTGTACGATTACAGACAGGATTACAAATACACACACATCGTCGGCCTTCATAAGGATTTGGTTTTTCCCAGGAAAATGACACAAGAAGCATGTTCGAGCATGTTCAATGTTTTCAATTTGAGAAACAAAAGGTGCAACGGAAGTCAATCACATACCTTCTTCAGATAAATGTATGGTTCCCATCAACTGCTTTTCACCATATTAATAGCATGCATCGAAGCACTGCGACAGTTTTCTCAGAAAGGAATCCACGCTGGCATCAGGCTCTACGGCGATTTGAAATGAGACATTCCTTAATATGAAATCAGGCCACAGTTCGACGAAGACAAACGAAGCCACAGACAAACGAATATCCCATGTCTTCGGTATCGATTTCAATGCCTCTTTTACGACCACTTTTCATTCATTCGAAGAGTCACGTTTCTGGGCTCTTTTCAAAAAAGCCTGTTAAACGAAACAGTTAACGGCAGCTCAAGTCCAGTGCACATTTACGGCGAAAAACTATATGCAGCATGTAGGGTGCCATAGAAACACGTGAGAGCAACCTATTTAATGCGAAGGTCTGTGGAGAATTCTTCTCTGATCATTTGACTCCACAAATCAAACATAACCTGCTCGACTGGATCCTGTTATTTCTGAAGAGACTTTCGTCTGACCCATGAATGAACTCGAATAAAAGTACCGGAGGAGACTACTCAATAGGCTGGAATGGTTCGGAAGGCATCGTGAGATTGAAGGTTGGCTTCCCAATAGTCAGCTGGAAATCGGGTCTACATTGATGCGTTTGGATCACAATGTAGCCTCTACCAAGAAACTCGCTTACTAAAACACGTCTTTTGCAGCAGATCCAATTGGACGTCTGTAACACGTGTTTTGTTTGGAAGAAGCTGAACGATTGGCGGAAGTGTTTCCGATGGTGAATAGCTGGCATACTCCTAACAATAAGACCATAGCCTCACGGAAAACAGAGATATCATGGTTCGCTGTTCCCGTCATCGAAAGATAGATAATACCGCTAGCGACCAAACACTTTGGTGAAATTGACTGGTTGGAAACAGTTTGACAAGACAGGGGCCGGTTCTGAGCATACCGAACAGAATGTGTAGACCTACCAAACACTTTGGTAGGCGTACCGATCAGATATTTCTGTTTTTGAAAAGTGTCCACATATTTTTGTGTTCACACGAGAGAACTTTCTCATCACTAAAGGAATTCAAAGCTGCTTGCAAAGTGCTGAGAATTGAACGATTCCAAGGTTCTCGCACATGTTAAATTGAGTGATCACGGTCTCATGGTACAGATGTAGGTAAATCATATGAAAAAATGTTTGGTACCACATCCTCTGTTACGCACTGTATAGGAGCGTTAATGAAGTGAATAATAAAGCTGATATGATCAAAGTAGATTTAACATGTTGAGAACGCGAAAGTAAAGTCATGAGATCACCTGGTGAAAAACAACTTGAAGTCAGCACCATCCCCTCCCAACAATTGCGAGACACTAACCAATCATATAATACTACATAAAAGGTTTGCTGTAAGTCAGATCTGGTAACCTCGAAGTGCCAAAAAATGCTGTTTTTTGTAGCCTCAGTACTACAAATGTACTATTCTTCAAGAGAGTTAACTTTTCAGAACTTGCTGGAATCCTTGCTTTGTATTACTTTCCGGGTGCTACTGTCTGCCATCGCTGCAAACCAAATGACCTTTTCAGTGAAGTAGCAATAATCTGGTCAAAAGCTTCTTCTGCAATCTCTCAAAGAGCAGCCTTATGCCTCCAACCTAATTGTTGCCTTCAGTCGAATCCTGTAGTAGCATTCACTGAAGTGGCGCTCCGTCCTGAGCATCCTCATGCACAATCCGCTACGGCTGCTACGAGCGTCATCATGCTAAAGAATTTTCTTCGAACTTGAGCTGATTCAGCTGCTCAACCACACTTATAGCACCTTCAATCTATTGGGTTGATTTAGAAAATCTTTTTGCATGGATTTCCACAGGTACAGATTTCCACAGGTACAGGGAGGGCACGGATGTCGGCTGGCTACAGTAAGTCACTTGCAGGCGTGATGGGCATTCAAATGTCCCAAGGAATCCAGCAGTAGGGAGGGACACGCGGCAACGTTGAATATAGCCGGGAGGACGAAATGAGTGTGTAGATGGTTTTTTCCAAGTGTCTATAAGCAATTCACATCAACACCTGAAGCAGAGCCGTCCCGTTAACACATTGCGTACCGAGTGCATCACATGGTGATGCATCCACTTACTCGCCCGCGTGGCCACGTGCATCACATGGTGATGCATTCGAATTTCTCCTTTCTCTATGGAGCAATACTAGTCAAGAGCTACACAAATATGTTTTCGATTAGGTGAAAAATATATCTGCCTGGGACCTCACCAACTAGAAGATGAACTACTGCTCTGGTATAAACTACTGTGGCTAGAAGTTGGAGATACAAAAGTTTTCTATAAAGAAATTTTTGAATAGA
>KZ348006.1:24855-36057 GCA_002352805.1 Teladorsagia circumcincta | reverse complement strand
CAGCATAAAGAAACCAGTCCTGAACATTTTTCGCCTTCTATGCAGAAGCTAATTCCTGTTGAGAGGAATGTGTATAGGAAGTATATTTGTGCCAGCTCTGGAAAAATGACTCCGGACACTCACAGAACTGAAACTCGAAAAGTGGTGCAATATTTGTGGGACACCCTGTAATACGGTAACCACCTCTAGCTTTTTCACCTCACCGTTTATCTTCAGGAGCGCTGTACTTCTATATGTTTACTTCTCTTCTAGTGCTGCTGCTACCTATGGTACAGTTTGTCAGTAATCATTTTCTAAGGAAATTGTACGAAGGGCGTCGTCAGTAGTATTAGAATCACGCTCACCTTCATGATAGGAATCTTCAAGACCTAAATGCTGGAGCCAATGCTGTACTTTGCTTTTATTGGTGCTTTCATGGTCCCATCCTTCATTGTTATTGACAGATCTATGAAACACTAACTTAGAGATTCAGTACATTGAAGTAAACTTGCCTAAACGACTGTCTCTACACCTTTAGTTCAAACCTATAAAAACTCTGAGTTACTAAGACATATCAAATTCACATCTGCTGATGGAAAGAAGCTAAGATAATCTCGCCAGTAATGCATAGGGTCCCAGGTTTTGAAAACTTTTGTGTTGAAATGTTTCAAGTATCTATGGCATCTCGATACCCGCATTACTTTCCGCACAACCTAATACATAAGACGCGTCGGGATTACCCCAAGTTTTCTGCCGCCTCTTCTTTTAGATACCAAAACTTTGTTATTTAATGCAAGCTTCAGTTTCCAGGGCTGATCATACAAGGCCCATCATTGCACTTCCACTTCCTTCAGGCTTACAAGGAAAGGCCTCCAGGTCGTCATGGCCTTTCAAGAAGAGATGTATATGATTAAATGTACCTTCGGACGCTGATCCCAAACCTGCCCTCCAAATCTGCTAAGCGATTCTCTGAGCGGAGTTATGAAGCAAAACAGCGCAGCAGTAGTGGTCGGCGCTCACAGTCAAAACGTCGTAGGATCAGTCTCTTATTGTGTTTACTGTTTTCCCTTCTTTAGGGATACAGGCACACGGCTTTTGCTGGCCTGTTTATCTAAGTTCCTGAGGATTGCAAGACAGTAATTACGGTCAGGGACCGATCCTTCCACATTTTGACTGTAAGTCGCGACCACTACCGTTGAACTAATTTGCTTCATGATTCCGTTCAGAGAATCGCTTAGCAGATTTAGAGATCTGTGATCACCGTTAAAAGTTACATCTAGGCGCATACTTCTCTTCTTGAATGGCCATGGCGACCGGGGAGCCTTTCCTTGTGTTGTTGTCCTGAATGGTGTTCCATAAGAGGGCGCAGACGAGCAGACAATAGTCGTCAACAAGGCTCTAGCGCCGGATGCGAGTGTTATATTCGTAATGAGGGCACCAAATAGCCAACATACACAAATTCACTGAATTTGGTGGGAACGCCTATGGCGCAAATTCTCGCTAGCGGCAAAAACTAATTTTATATTCGCAATCACGGCAATGAATATTCCCTACAGCAAAGTTTCAACGAAATGAAAAATTTCGAAATTCGGGGGTTGTAATAGAAGAACAGTACCTTTTTTCAGTTCCTCTACATAGACATGTTCCTCATCACCTTGGTCGCTCTATTCTTCGGTAACACACCAGCGAGCGATTGTCTGAGTCCGACTCCTCCGCCAACTCGTCTTCTTTCTCTTGCTAGCGTCACCTCGGTATGCGGTCAACTGTTGATCATGGCTATAACTCAGGTACATCTCATTTCACAACTTCTCTTTTTATTTCCAAGCACATTACCCCGCATCAACTGCAATGATCGTTCGTCTAGCTTTGTTCATTAAGTTCTACGTCTTTGTATCAACCACTTGGCAGCCATGGTTCATCCCGTACTCCGTACCAGTCGGTGACGAAGCAGATGATAAGAGGAGCATGCAGGTGATCTCTGCTCAAGGACTTCTTTCATGAGCATTTCAAATGGCTTTGAACAATTTGCTTTTTTCAGGGTACTGCGCTATTTTGCACCACTACGCTCCAGTACATTACCCTGGCTCTTATTAACAGCAAAGGAGAGCCTTATCGGAAACCAATATTTTTTAATCTACCATTGTGTATCACATTACTTGTTGTGACAGTGGTAGGTCTAGCAATGTCTTTTGACATAGTAGAATTGCAGCTGTTTTTGGCCGGAGTGGCGAATTCATAGCCTTTCCATTCGGTGCGTGTGAGGATAACTGTGATTGGCGGTCCAAGCACCTGACCATTAAGAGTGATTCAGGCACGCGCGGCACAGAAGTGCGGCCTAGGATGTGAATGCGTTGCTTCGGCCGCTGACGATATTATGAAAGAGGACATATTAACCAACATCGTCATTCAGGTGTCCCTTTACATAACTCTGTGGCCGCCTGGTTTCATCATCAGCTTCCTGGAATACGATCCTATTCCGTATTTCGAAAATCGGCTCCTCCTAGTCTTCATTGCTCTCATTTGTGCATTAATATCATATCTCTTCCAGTGTGGTGTGGTTGAGTTTCTGATACTGGAACTCCGAGAAAAGTAAGTGCCTTTCAAACAGTCATTGTTTTTTCAACTCATTTGACAACGACATTTTGGGTAGAATTTGATTGAATTAAAAACAAAGAGCGCTCGTGGTTGAGTAGAGCACGCGGACAACCCTTGACTGTTGAGGTAGGATGAGCCACACTCCCGGAGAAATAGTTCCTGCTCCATGCGCTGAGATCTTACTTCCTTCCTAGCCCAAACTGCGGACGTCTGCTCGAGAAGCTCCGTCGAGCGGGAGCGTGAAAACATATAGCACAGTCAGAGAATCAAAAATCAAGCTCCGTTCACGGATTTTTCAAAACTCCTATGTCCCTGAGAATCTTTTCGATGACCACTTTCCCTTCTCCGGTCAAAGCAAACTCGAGCGGTCGCGTCGAAAATCCGGAGCGTGGGTCAGCCTGATACTGGGGTGCTCGTCCATCATTAGCCGGCTGCTGGCTGTGTAAGCCTTTTTCTGTGCTCGTTGTCTTACTACCAAAGGAACATATGTAGGTAGCATGCTTTAACCACAACCACAAAGGATGAAGGAGGTCATATGAGGTCCGCCCGCTATGTTTAAAGGAGGACTCCGAAGATTGGAGGTCGAAGAAGGGGAAAATTTTTTAGTGAGGAGACAGGCGGACCTCCTGAGGTGAGGGTGTGGACTGATACGCAATCGGCAGCGGAAGATTTGACCTTGGCGATCTGGCATGGCTCACTCTTGGCGCACTTGGCGATCCACGCCCACCGAGCATCTAGTCACTCGCTGCAGATCTATACGCAGCGTGTGATTAGATAGCAGAGAGTGTTAAGAGGGCACAACGATGGGAGTCGCATCGATGCGGAGGTCAACCGGAAAAGAAGGGGTCCCACTTTTCAGGTCCTGGGCCGTTTCTCATGGTTTTTCCTTCTTTCTGGTACCATTCACCATCCATAACTTGGTTTGGAATGGGCTGCTTTTTCATTGTGAATTTTGCCTTCAAATTTGGGTGGTGTGATAGGGAAAACGATAAGGAAGTCGATCTAATGGACTTCTTATAACTGACAAGCACTTACTCGAAATTTTGAACACGATTTCGGTACGTTCTGTGATGGTAATCTGAACTCACGATCAAACTTGCGGTTTCTAGTTGTGGAACAAATGACAATTTTTTCAGATGGCTTAGACATCGACGCATCAAGGATCCACAGACAAATCATGAGAAGTATGAACGTCTTCTGTTTGATATTGGACAAGAACCCGCATGGCTGCGTGCCTACACTCGATCCCAGCAAAAACAGAACGGGAAGGAGCGCGCAGCGCTTCCCCAAGATCAGACAACAAGGGTCTAGTTCACTGATGTCATCTAGGCAGTTTAACACCTCTTTAACATGGAGCTTCCTCTTTCCATTCTCCCTTATTCGATTATTTCTCAATTCATTTTCATCTTGACCTGTACTGATTATGACTAGTAACTTTTTGTTTTAAAACGGGTGATTTGGGTTTCCCATGTTGGTGAACACCGTCCTTTCAACACGGGTTAACCTTCTTGCAGCAGCTCGTAGCGTTGCGCGCTGAACGTGTTGATATGAAGCACAACCATGTGCTTCAAATCACTAGAAGACCGCTTCACGACCGCGCGCCTTTCCGGCGGGATCTTTGGCTCAGAAAAGGCTGCGTTGTTATCTATGTGTCGATTTTGAGAAGAAACATTCGCTTCACTTGCCGAGCTTTACGTTTCACTTACCTCTTACACACTTGCCATGCAGCACTTTCTTCTCATGAGGTACTATTAATAATTCATCTGCATTGTGTCTTGCATTGTTTCCCTTAGCTGATAAGTACCATATCATTTATTGAGAGGAGATTGTGATTGTATAGAATTTCCGAGATTTTGCAAAGTTTCATGGTTTTCAAGTAATGAAATTGATTATGCTGTGCAACTCGTCTCATTTTGTTTTGACTTATTGAATGAATTTCTCCTAGTAAAGCAGTGTAGGGAGTTTCCGTGATTCAAGTTTAACATCGGCTCCATCAATCATCCATTTAAAGCAGATGAAGAGCGGTCGAGGAAGCTGACCAAGGTTCTGTTCTGTGTGGGAATAATGTCGAGGGAGAATGTACGCGCGGAGAGCACAGACGGCTCGCGGGTGGCGAGATTGGACATCCGCGCAGGAGAGCGTGACTGGACAGGCGAAAATCTTTGACGAATCGGTGAAGAATCTCGACCGATTACATATTATTATCGATCACGCTGGTCCGAAGTGTCCCCTGTAACTGCTACCGAAGGAAACATTTCATTTCCGATTTTTTATATCTTCTAATGCTTAAGAGTTGTCCTTGAGGATGCTCATCTATTTCTAAAAACATATAAACCGATCGAAACGTGACGGGCCATCGCCCGTTGTTGTTTGTACGACAGTTTTGCTTTACTGAATTGGGAAAGGCATGCGGCAGATGGGCCGTTCTGCAGGAGCTGACCAAACAGAGGCGCTGAGGGTCAGCAGTACGCCTCTTCTGATTGGGCCGCCTAGAGTCTGCGATGGGTCTCAAAGGTAGAGATCAAAAAGGATGAAAGAATAAGACATTATGCGTTGACCAATCACTTTAGGGCTACATCACCTCGTGTCGTGCCCCGTGGTTTGATAGAGAGCGAAAGAGTGAGATGCAACGGTGGTTCGACCACGGAACGCGGCAAAACGTGGGATTCCAGTGGGTGCCCACAACACCTCTGAAGGGAATGCGTGCGCGAGAATGCTGTTACATCCATGCCTGTCGCGAGCTCATGTGCAGGGTCTATTCCCTGACTCCAACAACCATGTTGCGTGCCGCTGCGTGCGTTTGAACCCTGGTGTAACTGGGTGCGATATGCAGTATTGGCCGATGTGTGATGCGTCTATTCCGGTGATCGACAAGACTTGCTGCGATGCGTGCGAATGCGTAGCGCGATGCTAATAATTATATATGAACGATGTACAAAAGACTATACTTACTCAACTTCATGTGAACCAAGGCAACTACAATAAAGAACTTGCATCTGTAAATGAATATGAAAACCACATTAAAGACATGAAAATAAACTATGGAGAACTACTATAAACTGTTGCGAATGAACTACTAAAGAAACTATGGCATTGGTAGAACTACTATTTAACTACAAAAGAGGAACTCCCATTCTACTACTATTATGATGAACTAATACTGAGAGATGAATTGGGGGAAAACCTTGGCTACAGGATGATCATAAGCAGAGTAACTATAGCTAAGCTATTTTAAGTGTAGCGAATGAGAAATATGAGCCTATGCGGGTCCGTCTTAGTTGAGATGTAATAAGCGTAGATGGAACCGACCTGATGACTTGGTCGACGCGTGGCGGATAGACGACCGATCAGCGTAATTGCATCATGCAGACTGACTGACATTGCGCTGGCAAATTTGAAGGCGGCAGAGAACCAGGATCTGCGCAGTTTTACAGTCGACGCTCAGTCAAGACTGTGCGGCGCCGCGGCATCATCCCTCGCATGGCCATAGAGCATCTTTGCTCGAGGTCCTGGCGATTCACGACACCCCGCGTGCTACTCCCACACAATCGTAATGGCATTTAGATGTAACGATACTACACTTAATGATACTACTACACGTTTGCCCTACACATGCGAGGCCAAACATGCGATGCTGGCAAGTGGCGCACGCGGTACGCAATGTGTTGAAGCAACAACCCCAGCGGGAGTCATACTTCTACTATTAATGGGGTGAAGAGATGCGTGAGCCTTAGTCAAGAACACAAGTGTCGCTGAACAAAAAAATTACCTTCGAAAGCCGCTATAAGGGACACGTTCATGTGCCAACTTCATTTTCAAGTCTGTTCCATTTCTCCGCCCACTTGCTAGCCGTAGAGATCGCGTGATCAGCATCGTAGCATGTGCGATCGTTCTGAGACTACAGGAACGATCCTTCAAGCCGCCTCACTTTGATGCTGCTCTAGAACTCTGCCTTTTCCTTCATTCGCCGTTTTTGTCTCAGCTGTTCGGGAACTGTTGGAATACATATTTTTTTTCCAAAAAATATAAATATTCTTCAGTGATTATGGTTTTGGCAAACAAGTTCGCATAACTCGTCTGGCCCGCCCCGCCCTTCTCTTCAAGGCAGAACAGAGAGATACCTTGTTTAAAGCTTTACTGGCGGTTTCCTTCTTTCTTTTTTCATTTGCAGTCAAATCGCCATCCACGATTTCATCTACTACCGCTTTTAGCCCGTGAGTTACTTTGGGTTGTCTTCAAATTTGAATTCACGGAGTATCAAAGCGGAATTTTATGCAGTCTCATTTATATTATTAATATAAGCTTCTCCCTATAATATTTTTGATACAGTCATATCTAGAATAACCTGCGAAATTTCTCTCAAAACCGATGACGAAAAAAAAACTCTGACGACCTTTTTCGACATATAGTGTTTCGCATAATCAAATAGGGTGGGTGGGTGTTTAAAGCAACAGTGTCAGCAGAGTCGAAGTGGGCGGCGCGTACAGCAGCGCACTTCTTCTTGCCAGCCGTGCAGATTCGTTCACGGTCACGATTTGCATCGTTAATCGCCTTTTGCGATCGCTTTGGGACCATAGGGACTTTTGAAGTCGATTCACCATGCAAAGCGTGAAGGCGACCGAATCCCCACGGCTGGCAAAAGGAGGTGCGCTCCTGTACGCACCGCCCACTTCGACCCTGCTGACACTGTTGCTTTGAGGAAAATCAACTTACGATGGTGATTTTGCTGTAGGAATCCGGACACTGAAGGGCTGAATAGTTACTTTCATCTTTCCATAAGACTACACTTCCTACTTGATGACCAAAGGAACCATCTTTCTCCTCGACTTCAAAAGAGCTACAAATGACTTTCTATTACTGGTTCATAACGATAAGTTGACCTGAACACCTTTAACACATTGACGACAGCGCGAGATTTGGTCTTTTTGGCCGTGTGGGACCGACGCAATTTCGCGGCCGCATTCGTCGCGGTATACTATCCCCCGCACGGTTCGACAAGGCCCGTTTTTGGAAAGTCGAACGTATAAACAACTTCAGAGAGCGGTTACTAAGTAAGTTAGCTTACGTGATAAAAGTACAAACAGAGTGGCTCCTCCAGCAGAAATTTTGATTGAGTAGACGCCTAATTAGGGTTATAAAATGGATCAAATTGAAGAGGTTGTTGAAGAGTGTTCGTATACGTTTTCCACTATAAAAGGTGGAACTTCTAACAACTTGGCAAATTTGTCGTCCTCAAAGTTTAGGCAAAGCATTTGTATACCATAACATTCACAGTTTTACTTCCTTTTTAAAAGTTATTGCGAGTTTGAGCTGAATTGAAAAGTTCATGGCTTTTGAAAAACCTTTGTTACATTGAAGCATATCTAATTATTCCATGGACCACAATGTTTATAGCTATATCAATATCCGATTCATAAGATAGAATCAAAAACCTTCGGAAGCAGCCGTGCATCCGCGAACAATAATGATGGGATAGGTGCGGGATACATATCCCCGCACGGCCCGACGTGGCCTGCAAAGCGCGGGATACATTAATATTAGGCTGTAAGGAAAGTTTTGGCCGTTTCAGACCATGAAGCTCAAATGTGCATATCTCGACTCAAAAGGAGCGTTTCCGATCGCAACAAAAACCTGTAGGATCTACTCTTCCTTTCCAATACAAAGTGTGTTTAATTAGTCCATTAACTGGAAGTACTTTAGTTCTAGGGCGATGAACTAGGTGAAGGTCGTTTAACCATCATGTGGAATCTCGTAGCATTTCTCCTTTAGGGTGCTATCCAGACAGTTGAAAAAGGGGCAGTGAATAGGGAAGGGGACTAGGGAGTGGGACGTTCGAGACATAGTTTAGTACTTCAGCTAGATCATTTTTTGCAGTCAGTTCTGCGGTCGACTGGTGAGGTGCATCGCAGAAAAGAGTCGGCCCTCTATAGCAGCGCTTGCTGTGCGCAAGACTCGAGATTTTGGCATATTCCAACACCATACAAAGAAGAATGTCTCACTATTACAGGCCCAAATGTGCCTGAAAAGCTGCTCCTTCTGCGAACCGCGTAGCAAGTAGCACAACCTTCTCCTCGTGCGGTTTCATCTCTGCGGAATTTTTTGACCCTGTCCGTGATCGAACTACTCAGCCGAAGCTCATTGTTTATTGGGGAGAATCCATTCTACATTGTGACTCACAATCCGAACAAGAAATGGTTAGTTTTCATTGGATGAAAGATTGCAAAAGAAGAGCAGACGGCCCTACGGAACCGCTGTTTTTCGCTACACCTCCTTATCGAATTTCCATGCTTTTCACGCTATTCCATAAAACTTGAAACCACAATTCAAGTACGCCCAATTCAGTAGCGGTCTCCTGAACTGTTTCACACACATTTGGTTCCATCGAATGTTCCAGTTAATTTTTGCCGAAGCTCGACATCCAACGATTACCCTCGCCAACTTCGAGGCTATCGCCATTCCTACACGAGCTTTCCAAACTATCGCTCCATGGCTTATTTTTCGCAAATACATGACTAAACGAATAGTCCATATCATAAAGTTATTCCTCTCCTTCCTTCACTAATTCGAGGCAGAAGAAGATAATCGTGAGCATTCGCTCGGTGACCATGTTGCATTCAAGGCTTCGAAAAAGTGGGAGAAATTCTTCTAGAGCGAAGCTCACAGCGTATTTGTATAGAGCGAAAAACGCGCTTCTGGTGATGTGCAACTCGTAGCAGTATGCCGAAAACAGCCAGAATAATGCCATGAAAGATTAACTATCGAAAAAGGCCAGAACTTTCCTCACAACCTTATACTATATTCCCCGCGCTGTAGTCAATGTGGTAATGACATCTTCATTTTGCTGATATTAGAAACTTTGTCGTTGTTATTTAATTTGCAGCACATTTTTGCAGTTGGTAATGAATATACGAAAAATTCCTTCCATCAAAAAGATCGTGGATTACGGTCGAGTATAATATCTTAAGACATTAAAGTATTTTTTGAAATAGAGGATTCGTGTGTTCGTGTTGTGTCTGCTGTGCCGGTGAAAGCGTGAAAGGAAAAGCAGACTTTCTATGTGGCGCTGACGAGGAAGGTCTTTCAGGAAATGCCCAGCTTTCTTGGAACGGTTGCTTACATGCTCTAGGGGTACGTGCGTAGAATACAGAGCTGTAGTTCATTTTTCTGAGCGGCTCTCTGATGGCAAAAAGGGTGAAGAAGTGGTGCATGTTTCAAATCCATATGGTTACATTTTTTTGCATTTTCGACCGGCGCTTGCATTATGTCGCAAAACGGTACGCGCGGCTAATGGTGGACTCATATTACAATCAGGACTATTAGTATCTCATACGAGCAAGTTTCTACCAAATGGAATAGAGAGCACTTTGTACATTTCTATGAATAAAGCAACAGTCAGAACGAATTCGAAGCGTTAAGCGGTCGGTAACGAAGTTGTAGGTAAAGAGTTGACTGGCAATAGAGAAAAATACAAACGAAATCCGCCAGCGAAGCCTTCAAACAGGTTTCACCTGGTGGACGAGTTGTCTGAATGCTTGCTTCGCCGGATTTTAACCGCATTTGCCCTAATACAATTAGAGACATATGCATCGTATAAAAATAGAAATACAACAATCAAATGAAATAAGCAAGTAAAACCCATGAAAAAGACAGGGCAATGATTGGCAAATGAGCGTTCCCTAAGATCTTTGCAAACCTCTCAATCAATCAATCTCTCAACGACGTCTTCCTGGCTTCCTTGCGGCTTCCTAAGGTGAGTTTTCTGGTTAGTGACACTTTCTACGGTCTTGATTAGGGCTAGCGCATCATTCCACCCCATAGCATAGGATTTTTGGAACCCTGCTGAGACTGTTGCTATAAGTGTTGTGTGGGAAGGAAAGAAAGCAGAGATGCTGTAATAGTGTGCATGTGCGCGAGTGCCCACACAACACTGCAAGTCCCTGAATCATCAAAGGTCCCGGTCGACAGCTGCCTTTGAACGATGATCTACCGTTTCTACCATGGGCCGGGCGCAGCAAGCCCCAACTAGGGGATGGGTCCCCAAAACTCTGCGTCTCTGCTCTGTCGATGACGCAACTCTCGTGCTGAAGAATAGGGGAAGAGTCCAGAAAGGCAGAGTCTTGGGGACCCATCCCCTAGTTGGGGCTTGCTGCACCTGACCCCATATCACCTGAGAAGTCGATGGAACTCTCGAACTCGGTCCCCAAACCGCCTCACTTTGATGCTCGCGTGCGCCGTCCTGCTACAACAGCGGCTCGTGATTACTGTGATCTCACACCCTCACACATCGAAACCTGCCACACTGTAATCGGCTCACCCACTCCATAGTCTCCCCCCCCCCCTCCGGGCTAATCCTGGGGCTCCCACGTTCCTCCTTGGGATTAGGAGCTGAGCCGAAGCCCTTCTTTAACCGTCTGTGCTAACCATTCTGACAGGACCATAGATGAAAATTCAGTCAACTCCCGTTTCTTTGATCTGATATACAACGCCTACAATCTATGACATAAATGCAGTAACTAAGCGTGGGGTCTATTCCAGTTAGGGGGGCATCGTGATGAAGTTTTTCCCGAAAGCTACGGCAACTGCAAGCCAGGGGGAATGTGGGCAGTCTAAGGGGGGGGGGGGGGGGGG
>KZ348000.1:14946-29597 GCA_002352805.1 Teladorsagia circumcincta | reverse complement strand
CAATGGGACCCGTTGATTTTCGCACTGATGCGACTCTCATCGGTGCTGCGCTCTTCGCGCTAACACTATCGCTGCTGAAGGCTGGAAACTCCAACACGAGAAGATGCGAGATGTGGGCGTATCGGGCCTGATGGGCCGCGGAAAAGGCCATGTTATATCGCCAGATGGCATATCTTTTGATGCAAATCGCGTGTCGGTCCGCACCCTTATGGTTAGGAGGTCCGCCTATCCCTCCACTAGGTAAGCTTCCAAATGCTCGAGCTCAGCTCTTGTCGTGGAATACTCCTTTAGATCTTTGAGCACCCGGACGGGTGTAGGTTATTCCGCATGTATATGAGAGCATCTACAGAGGGTCAACCGACACGACAGCGTTCATAGATGGCCTGGAATCGGCTCTGAACAGTTTTTATTTCTCGTTATAAAATCTCTTATAGCCTTCCTATCACAACGCCTACCAAGAATGGAAAATGGAAAATCCAGCACAGAGATTCTCAAGTTTTGAAAGGATATCGCATCCAAAGGTAGCGATTAAGACAATTAGGGTGATCGCCAGAAATAAATAGAAAGTGGTAGCGGCAGCCATTCGGTTGAGGAAACAAGATGCGCATTCCTGACAAAAAAAAACGCATCATTAACAACCCAGTCGAACTCCTGACCTGGAACTGGCTTCGATTACACTGCCATTGACATTTGTCATTTTGTTATCAATATCGTTCAATTTTATAAACGCTTTCCTCTCAAAAAGGCACTTCTTGTAATTTTTGCGTACCGTACATTCTATCAGGACACCCTCACTGAACAACATAAATCATGAATTCGTTCAAAATAGGGATAACATCCCGCGAGTTTTTGCCTGCTTTTTCTGGTTTCTTCTTGACTGGCGCACTATTTTGCACGTCTACTGAAGTGTTAGCACTGCCTTCAATTAGAGTCACATAACGCAATATCTTTTAGGTGCTAATATGATCTTTTGCAAAGTTCTCTAAATTACCAGGCTCAGCGATTTCGATGGCATCTTGAAAACATATCCATTGTTGTATGTTCCTTGCCCAAACCAACTTCTACTTTTCCGAGCTTTACATCACCGATTGTACCGCAACAAAAAGCATCATCCGCATACCTCTGCAACTGAGACCAGTAACTACTGAGTAAATGCTGACGAGAGAGAAAGCGTCACGTCATTCAAGGCATGCGTGTAAAGTTCCTCACCAAGGGTTACCATCTGCATTCGGAATGTGGCCAGGAGCGAAGAGTGTGAGATAAGGCAATCGCTAACAATTCTGTTGCATATTTATCTCCACCGCATAGACGTTTATGAGAGGAATTTACAAAGGAGCTCGTTAGATGGCTTCGTCATTTGTGTCTGATTACCGTTGGCTCCTGACAAGGCTAACAAGGTTTACCCCGGTTGGCTTCATTTTCACTGCATTCTTCGATTCTGTGAAGGATTTTGGGATGAAAAAATATGCTTTGCAATCGTCACCAACTTCCTTAACTGCCTCCGGCCATCATTCCCTGAAGATTCCTGAGCGAGCTGTCGAGTTACGAGGTTCACCCACAGGTTGCGGAGAGGAGTTCAGAGTCCAAAAACTTGCCTGATTCCAGGTGAATTCAAGGAAAAGACACCCTCCTTCAGCAAGGCTGATTCACTTCATATCTGCGGTCTACGCACAGGCGAACCCACATGCATGCGTGTCGCGCTTCGACTGTGAGTACAGTCCATATCTCACAGTTTGATCAGGGGATGTACAGCAACAGCTCAGCCACGCAACTTTTATGAAGTCCGTACACCTACCTAACCAAAAGGTAAGATATGGACTATATGAGCGGTTTGTATCCACCAAATCGCCTCAGCCAAAAGCTTGCAGCCGGGTAAAAGAAGAGTACGTACATGAAGGGTAATCCTGCTTCACAATCGAAAAACAAGGCTTCTTTTCGTACGGAACGGTTCGCGCGAACGAGATGACCATACAGTCGGAGAAAGTGCTGCCTGATAAGGACTAGTCTTGAGCGTTTTTATGTGATATAACTTCTGTCTTATCTTTTCGTTTTTCTATCTATAAAGTTTTCTCAAAAATTTCAGTACATTCACATTTTTTCGCTCTTCTTCGATTTTACTAAAAACAGTATTTCTTATTTTTCTGCAACGTTGAACCGGCCATTCCTGGAAATTTGCACGCTTTCTTAATTGAAAATTTCTTCGACTATGCCAGCCTGAATTATGTGGCCCACATGGCACACTTTAGTGTGTCAATGAATAAATCCAATAAATAATAAAAAATTGTAAGAGCAACGTTAGCAGCCCCATAGCAAGTCTACGTTACTTTGAAGCAAAACCCGGGAAAAAATGAATGCGTTAGAGCGTTCGTAATGAAGCTGAAGGCGGGGACAGATCTGGAAGAAAATGAAAACAGAATGAACCCCTGAACCGAACATCCCTCTCTTTAGCCGTATTCCACCTTATGATGAAGGAGGCGTGTGTTCGCACAAGTTCCAAAAACGGCTAGTTCCAGTTGCTCTAGCGCCAATGGCGAGTCGCAGTTCGGACGCTGCCGCAACTGCGACAGCGTCCGAACTGCGACTCGCCATTGGCGACAGCGCTCTCCTTGCGGCGCCGACAGCGCAGGGCGGGGTCTGCGAACAAAGGTGTGGATTGCTGATCGAGCTAACTTCTAGCGCTTTTGTCGCCCACATTGAAGCCGCAAAGGGGCCACAACAGCTAAGCTTGTAAGCCTGTCTTTCAGGATCGGGGTGGAACAGGTCAGCATGTCCAGTACCTAACAGTGCCTTTAACACGTTGACGACAGCGTGACGCGGAAACGCGGCCCTCTTTGCACACCTCGTGGGATAATGTGACGTGGAAAGGCGTCCCACCCTAGCCATCCCTTTTTCTAGCGCCCGCACTACTTCTTTCTAAGTTCTTTGCACTCATTCTATGGATCATATAGTAATGCAACTATGAATGCTGTAGTCCATGGATTGGTTAGATATGCTTTAGTTTAGCAAAGGTTTTCTGTTTTTCATGTAATTCTCAGTTATCTTCTAACTTCGACTTTTATTCTTGATAAGCTAGATAGTGTGGACGCGCAGGTTTCACTTCTCGCGCAGTTAGGGCTTCCCCTCCGCTATCACAAATGAAGTCATTTGAAATGACATGTTTAGAAAACTCACAAAAACACAGGATATGTACAGGATCAAATTCCCGACTCGCTCTGAGGGATCATCAACTCGCTCTCGACAAATGTCCATGAGACACCCGATAAGAAGGTTCCGTTGTCTATCGCAAACTCGTCGACCATCTTCATTGAATTTGTAATGACCTGAAACGAATACTTTAGCCTTCAAATGAGGACCTCCATTCAAATTTTTGGAGTACTGCTCACTGATATGCCAACAGGTGAGTGCCTTCAAGATGCAAAATTCCTCAAATTGTATGTCGAGCTCACGAAAAGGAATTACCAAACTGGACCAGAGAGCAGCTTTCCATGGAATGATCGATCTGAACAGTCCAGATAGTTTTTCTTAGTGTGCCGTAGACATGTAGAGGTTTTTTCAAACTAACTTATACTTAATCTGGTCTTCTTTGCTGCTGAACAGGTGCTGAGCCCATGGTTCGTCACCAGTCATTGGCATTGGGTCGATACAAATGTACTCGCACGAACTCAATATCACCCTCTTGTCCTCATAACCGAGACATGTGGTGAAGTAGGCAGTGTTCATGAGGGAATCTACACCACATACATAGCGGTAGAGAACGTTCTGAAATTGGATCATTAGCATTTATCAATGGAGAAATCATCATTGGGTTAACCTTTTGGGAAGCTTCCAACTCGTTGAATTCAATGAAATTGATTGTGTAATCGTACAGCATAATGAAATCGGCTCGACTGTACCCAATGTACTCTCTGTAGTTCAGCGGCTTCAGATGGCGCTTTTCAAAGGGCTGAATTGGAAACCGTTCGCATAAAACACGATAATAAAAAAATCAGGCAATAATATTCCGTGGGCCGGAGTATATTGTGTAGAAGCAAGTGGTACAGTTTATTGAGGTAAGCAAAGCAGCCCGTTTGGCGGTTCTGCTGGGGCCGTATGCTGAATACCGCCTCAGGACTAAGCCTTGAAGAAAGGACGCATCTCGCAGGTCCGTTCTCCCTCCAGGGCTTAGTTTTGAGGTACTTTAAGTTGAGAAGGTTTAAAAGAGGACTCCACGGAAAGAACGAAGGTCGAAGAAGGGAGAATTTGCCTAGTGGGGAGACCGACAGACCTCTTGAGGGTGCGGACAGACACGCAATCGGCAGCGGAAGGTTTGACCTCGGAGAGCTAGCATGGCTCAATCTTGGCGAGTCCGCCTGTCTCCGCCCACCGTATGTCTAATCAGTCGCCGCAGGTCTATACGTGGCGAGTGATTAGATAGCCGAGAGAGCGTTATATTGAAGAGGGCACAACAACTGGAGTGGATCAATGCCGAGATCGAGGGGTAAGGAAGGGATCCCACTTCTTGGGTTCTAGGCCGTTTCTCATGGTTTTTCCTTTTTTCTGGTACTACTCACCATCCCTATTTATATTTGGAGTGGGTTGCTTTTTCATCTTGAATTCTGTCCTTGAATTACTGAGCTGAAGTAGTCGATCGATCGCCCCCTCCCAAACATTCAGCATACGGCCCCAGCAGAAACGCCAAACGGGCTGGTTTGCTCACCTGCAGTTTATTACCCGCTTGGTCCTGTAGCCAAATCTTTAGTACGCCGCTGATTTCCCCGCAATCGTTGTATTGGGATCGCATCCGAGATGCCTTTACGATTCAGAAGGATCAGGAGCACGGCGTCTCCCAAAGAGGTTGATCAACACGAAATGTTGGCCAGGAAATGAAAAGCCACAGGCGTGCTGCATGTTCTCGGTGTGATGGACTCACGATTCATCTGCTGATTAGTGAAGGAGTATCCTGTTTTTGCGGTCGTAGAGTGAAACTTCTTCAGATAATTAGTCGTGCTTCTAAGTCTTGGTCAGTCGACGCATGCTAATTCCATCGAGACTTCTTCCTGCTACAACCTATTCCATTCATGTGGCGGTTCATGGAGCATAGGCTGCGTCTATATGTTTACTACACTTTCCCGGTAATAGCGTCCAGATGCACTTCCGATTCATAGCGCAGGGGGTCCCCATCGAAAGTGAGTGGAGGTCAAGGATGAGGTCGAACATTGCAGCTCGTGTCGTCTTTGCCAATGATATTGGGCCAACAGCTCATTGCCCGATGGGTAGCAAAAACTGCGACAAAGACAGTGATCTTGCCTACTGCAGTTCTTGCAGGTTCTCCTTCGAATGGTCGAAGAACAAATTCGCGGGCTACGGTCGTTGGTCCACTTTGATTTCTACTTATTGTTAGTTATCCCGTTGCACTTTTGATCTTTTGAAACATCCAGGCTAGAGGTCCTGATGCAATCTTCAACATACCAACTTGTTTCATAATAACACTAATTTGACATGAAGAAAATTGAAGTTGGCGAGGAATTATGGGACAACTCAATACTTCCTCTTTACGCATCCACTATATCGTGACTGCTCCTTTAGGGCAGTTTGAGCCATCATTAACACATTTCATTGGCCACAAGGGTAGCAGAAAAAAATGTTGCTTCTGGAGGTGCATGACAAAAATCTATCGTTTCACATGGTAGGGTCGCACCACCCTGGAAATAATGAGAAAGTACTCATGGAACAACAACTAACATGCGTCGAGAAGTGCTGATCTTGGTGATGGATTTCTGGTTTTCGGTGTGGTCTGCATTCTGGCAATACTCACAGACACACAGGTACTCGCAGGCTACTGGTTTCATTGTCAAAGGTCGAGAATACTATAGAAAAATCCGACCGACAAGAAATAAAAATAAAAAAATTGAAAAAAAGGAGAAATTAGAAATTGATGTGCAGTGTGAAAATCCACACACATAGAAAAGAAATCAAAAGTAGTTAGCGGAAATCAGTGAGAACGTCTCTCATTCCTAAAGATGATCTTGGGCCTATGAAAGCGTACAGGGCCCACAGTAATCTCCAAGAAAGTGGGACGGCTTAGGAAGAGAGGACGAAAGGAACAGAGGGGAGAAGCATAGACATCGTGGGTTGAGGTCCATGGAGCCGAATCACGGCCTCGATTCTTTCGTTACCTCAACAAAGTTTCTATATACACAATACAGAAGATGATCCCTCCCCCACCGCTCTACCCTCCTCCCCTAGATCACCCA
Source organism: Teladorsagia circumcincta (assembly GCA_002352805.1). Classification (NCBI taxonomy): domain Eukaryota; kingdom Metazoa; phylum Nematoda; class Chromadorea; order Rhabditida; family Trichostrongylidae; genus Teladorsagia; species Teladorsagia circumcincta. Next base: position 23,364 of record KZ348000.1, on the reverse strand, counting down.
CGTTCACCACCATTAATCCTTTTTCCTTGAAAATGTAAACGACAATCGCGAAAGAGAACGAATAAAGAGGAAAATCAAGTTGTGTTACCAGTGCAGATCACAACGAGAAATGATTGCCTTTCGAGGAGGAGGAACAAAGAAACTCACGCATTTACACAGCGTTGTGAAGACGTCCATCATCTTTGTGTCCGTGTACATGATTTTCCGTCGACTGTTCAATGCCGCTTCTATTCTTTGATAATGCTCAACTGCCCAGCGTCTGTCTTCTCTCATCAAGTCAGCAACTCAAAATCAGGTACTTTTAGATCCAAGAAATCTTCCAGTCTTCAACGACTGCATGGTTTGCACACACTTTTGTGTTCTCTTGCCACATGGACTAATTCAGGTGAGTCTTAATAAACACTTTGAAACCAGAGGTGTAACAGTCTGCGGCTCGCCAGGTAGGTCATTCAGGAAATGCCTAGCTTTCTCCAAATGTTTGCTGAATGATACAGTGGTGCGTGCTTGCATTTCAGAGCTGTAGTTCATTTTTCCTGGGCGGCCCTCTGAATGCCCAAAAAGGGGATCAAAAATCTCAAGCGACACACCTTTCTGGCACCAGTTTTCGGTAAAAAAAAACTACTCACATGGGTTATTAATGCTTTTGAATGTAATAGATCCAACACTAGCCGCGGGTAGCATTTTGCGACATTATGCAAGCGCCAGTCGAAAATGCAAAAAAAATTGCCGCCACGAGGATTTGAACCACGCACCACTTGATTACCCCCTTCTTGACATTCAGAGGGCCGCTCAGAAAAAAAATGAACGATAACTCTGTGTTTCACGCACGCACCCCTATATCATGCAGGGAAGCGTTTCGAGAAAGCTGGGCATTTCCCGTCACCGGATTCCGGTTATTAAAGCTGTATCTATCACTTGCGTCTGGTCAAGACGTTAGACCCCTTGATCCCCTAATTTATTCCGATTTAACCAAGTCTGATCAAGAGATAAGAGGAGAAATCTCGAGCTACGTTCAGCTATTTAAACTCGCACTGATTCTCATCTTTTTGGGTTCCAGATTTAAGTGAATGAGGGATTATGTAGGTCATACCTACAGGAATCCGGGACACGTCACTACTTCGCAAAGATCGTTTGGATTCCAGAGTCCTTGTGTCATCGACGCTCTGCGACGGCAACGGAAACTCTGTATGCTCCATGACCATGTGATCATCATCCGACGTTGTCGACACAGCTTTCGCACCACGAGTTGATCGCACCACTATAGAAAGGCAACTTTAAAATTATCAAAATACTTTTGTTGGGAAAAAACTCGTATGAAAAGATCAGAACTCAAACATTTCAAAAATAGTATGCTATGTTCAAAAAACGGGTTTATACAGTCCACTGCAAAAAGTTGAAGGCAGACGCCGGGATTAGCATCAGTAGTGGGAGGACCCCGCGAGAGAAACTGTAGCGCCTCAACAATACTCTACTGCGACGCCCGCCGCATACAAATGCTTGGTTAGGGCGCTAGTCGTTGAGCGAGTACAACAATCGACCCTTGTTGCAGCACTTCTCACCACCGCGATTGATGCGGTGATCAGCGAACGGCGTTTCGCATTTCTGTCTTTTTTGATGGCTTTGCCTTGCCGTAGCACCGACATCCGACATTACTGGTGGTTGAGGCCTTGATTTCAGCGTTCTTGATGGCTTTTCCTGCTTTATTTTACCTCCAGTTCATTCCGCAGCTCATCCATCACTACGATGCGCTCTAATATACAGTTTTGTCCCGGGGCTTGTCTCTAAGCACCCTCAGGAATCCCAATATCTCAATTTGTCGCGTTCGCCCACGTCAAGCGTAATAGCAGAAAACGTTCACACAGAAGCGACCAGGTAGGCAGCGGTAGCGACATGTGGCCAAATAAATAAATATGTACGTCCGGTGGAAAGCGAAATTAGGGCTAGCAACTGAATACTTTCAATGCTTTGGATACATTCTACCATCTTCACTGCCGCACCGCTTCATTCCTCCAATTCATTTCCATCTGCCAGCCGAGCATTCCTACTGTATATAAAGCGCTAAGTCTACCTGCGTATGGGTCCGTAGTCTGCCTGTCACGGAATTCGGCGCTACTTGGAGAACCACTTACAGAGTCCGGGTTAAGTTGTGGATGGGTGGGGCGTGGGTCAGGAAGTACAAAGCAGAATTCAGTCGGGCAGAGCTGACCACACAGTGGGCGGGTCACGCGTCGAATCGAGCGGTGCCGACGACAGAAGTTTCGAGTTCGGTTTTGGAACAACACGAAACGGAAAAAAGCGTAAGATGTGCACTGAACTGCTAACCGGGAAGTCATTAGGTCAACCCGGCCAATCAAAGCGAAGTGTGGTCCTATACGTGCCTTGAATCCCTGGGCCCGAATCTGCTTTTCTTATCAAATCCGCTCAACTCTTCTCCGGAAAGAATTATGAAGTGGAAAAGGCACTGGTCCGGGCTCATGGACAAGAGGTCGCGAGATCGACTCCTGTGCGGGCTTACTCCTTTGCGGTTTCAGTAGAATAGCTAGGAACACTCCCGGTGGTGGGTCCGTTCCTCCAAGTGGTGCCACTGGGAACTGCTCACTTTTGTGGGCTGACGGCAACCTGGCTTTTTGAAGCCAACTCCATGTGAGTGCAGCATGGTCCAAATGGCGCTCTATGACTGCTTCTCTGCGATAAGAAGATACCAGAGCGCCTAATATCGAAGATTTACAGAAACGTTGTCGGACCAGTCGCCACTTACGGGGCTGAGTGCTGGCTCACGACTAAAGAAGTTGAAGCTCGTTTCAGTGTAGTGGAGACGAAAACGCTCCGCTGGACGGCCGGAGTCACGCGTTTGGACTACGTACGTAACGATACCATAAGAGAACGGTTTGCTGTGGCTTCCATCGCTAATAAGATGCGCGAAGCTCGACTTCGCTGGTATGGGCACGTTATTCGTGCAGATAACGCCAGTGTCCGTAAGACTGCCCTCGATTGCCCTTGATCTCTACGCGTCCGGAAAATGACAGGACGTCTGAAGCAGCGCTGCTTTGACACGCTGCACGAGGACTTGAATTAGTTGGCGTCCATCCCAATCAAGCATTGAATCCTGAAAAGTGGCGCCAAGGCACCATAAAAGCGGACCCCGCCACAATGTAGGGCAAACGCTGAAGGATAAGAAAAGCTAGGAAGATTCCTGACATCGCTGGTCCAACATGCTTGCGTATAGTCACCCGGACAAAGAAATCGACACAAATCATTGACCTACTGACAGTTTTAGATGTCCATTATTTGACATAGCTCCGCTGTATTATCATTAGTCATAAGTAGACAACGTGCTGTTTACTCACATTCGGGCCTCATGTTGAACGCAATGCACTTGTCGAAACGGCACTTCTTGCAGGACATTCGCTTCTCTTAAATACAAAATAAGATCAACGTCGAGGTACTGATAAATCGAATACAGGGTTTAGCGCAAAAAACAACTATCTGATTGATTTAGAGGTAGGAACTTACCATAATGAATTGTGCACGGTACACTCTCTTTGCACTCGAAAGTAACTCCCAGCGCTATCGTTCTACGAAAGAATGCAGCACATGCCTGCAAACAGACCTCATAAAATTATCCTCAAACAATTTAAAAACAAGATGAGCAGGGAAAGAAGATTTGAATCTCCATGAGCGTTTTGTTATGCACATTCACCCAGAACGGAAATCCGATCTGTTCTGCTTATTCCGTTTACCTTGCATGATCGAGCCCCGAAATGGATTGATCTTGCCGTCGGCGATTCACATATGACACATTGCTTGCGAGATTTCATCCTAAAACATCAATGCAGTAACAAAATTGAACTTAGCAGAGCACAGCTAGGCACTGCGCGCTCTCTTATGATACAGTAACGGCCGAATTATATGCGGCTATTATATCCAACTCTGAGATTTTATTTCCTTACTAAAACTCTGACTCTTTTTTGAATGAAAAAGCTCTCTGAACTTCTTAAACGAAGAACACTCAAGTGCAAAAGCTACAAAAAAAAACTGAGCAAGATTCACTAGGATTTATAGAGATAGAGGACAAATAGGGGCGGAAGTGATGTAGTGGCAAGTAGCGCTGCTTACTGCGCGCGGCCCGGGGATCAAATCCTGGGTTATGCGTCGCCCGGGCCAACCAAGCCTTCCATCCTCTCGAGGTCAGGGTCGGTTAATTGGTATCAGGCTTGCCTGGCAGGATAAAAACACCGACTTGTACATCGGCAACCCCCCCCCCCAAGTCATTGTATAGGCCACATCGCATTAAAATTGCCACTGCGAACAAATGGAAGTGGAATGCGGGCCGCATCCCAAAAGGGGATTGATCAACGGCGAGGGCTTTATCGGTTTGTCCTTTTATAGGGCAAAAGCAAAACCGCTTACATTTTGCCCGCTACTGTATACAGATCGCTAGTTGCAAGCAGTAACATCTAACGAATTAGCAGTAGTGTGCTTGAGCCAGAGGAAAACGATGGCATGGATATTTTAGCTGCCTATGGTGGAGGGGAACAATTTTAGTGTTCACCGTCGGCACAGGTTGCTTGCAGGGGCTCGTAAAAAGAGCCCAAGAAGGGCACGGTTAAGTTCACGATAGCGAACGTCCCTTCAGTAATTGCCAAACTTCTTTTTAAAAAGTTACCAAGAACTGACAGTGTGTAATAATTTGATCGATGCATACAATTAACGTTACTGTTCACGTAGCAATTCCCCTACTCAAACAAATGACTTTCACTATCACAAAAGCTTTCGCAGGCTTTTGCCTGTGCCTTACTTGCGCTACGTCTTTGCGAATGAGTGTTAGCCATCACAACAATCATTTTTAGCAACGCTTGTGGCATAACTCGCACTGGTGAAACTCCATTTCGGGGTTAGAGCACTCATATATCTTATCTACATATCTTATCAAAGTGACTATCTAATCGAAACGGATTTGCGGAAAAGCCCTCGGATCTAATCACAGCAGACTTGAGAAAAAGCACTCATATCTTATCAAACGTAATCAGCATATCTCTCGCTGAGGCGATGGCCTATGATTGCTGCGATTGCTCCATTCCATTCCGAATTCTGCCCGCGTGAGAGATTACCCACGACCCACTGTGGCCTGCCGCCCGAGTTGTCAATGTGTGCTCCTTTCACAGCTCTCCACTTTCTTTTTCGGTCGTCCTATAGAATTAACTTCGTAAATGCCAGGTCTACTTAACCTGCTTCAAAACACAATTGGATCTCCAAAGTAAACCAAAGTTCTGATGCATTAATGTCATCCAAGACATCACTACATCCATTTTTGACATGAACAGTGTTTTCGGAAAGTGTGTTGGTGAAATCGTCGATTCTAATTCATAAATTGTTCAATATCGAAATCCATTTTTAGGTGAGCCCGAACAAGTGGTTGCACTCCAGAAGAAAGTCCCGCTCAAGTCAAGCGATCTTTGAAATCGGGTTGATTGTTCCCTGCTACTTTTAAGCATGAGCCCTTCAGGTCAATTGCATTTAATTGTACCAGATTGGTCCCCCGGCAACCCCCGTTACCACGCTTCTCTGCGTAAGCTTTACACCTTCACCTTCGCTTTCTTGCAATTGTGACACCAAAACTCGTGGGGAATGCGTGTACACAAAAATAAAATATTTGATATGGTAGAGGGTATTACACAACCATTTGTTGACGTTAGAATGACATTTGGTTGTACCCATACATACATACAACTACTTTTAACGCCATTTCCACTATGAAAACCCCTGAAATTCCTATAATTTATACACACTTTCATTTCTTTCTCAATTTTTGAGACACAGCTCCCGCCCCAGATGGTCCCGCCCACTCGGAATAGCTCCGTCCACCTAACATCACAGTTCCCCACGTGACGACGATCACAACGATATGCATTATCTCGATCCGAACCCGAACCCCTACACTCCTCCACAAAGTAGACGTTCCCGGAGATTACCGGCTCCCACGCGCCGGAAACCATGCGGGAGGGTGGAGGGTGAGTGGGCCACCCCACATGCCTTTGGTTGAGAATCGTATGGGCAGCGCACGCTAAAGTGATCAAGCAACCTAAGAACTTTGCTCCATAATGCATTCTTCTCATAGTCAGCCTTCAAAAGAGCAAAGGTTGGTTCTCCAATCCTTCGTGATGGATTTGTTACATTGATCTCACAATCAGAGGGGTGCCGCACGAAGAACAAACGGTGATTCCTTTAAGAAAGTGTTTGAACTGCCTATAGAACTTTGGATTGAGACCTAGGTAAGCCATTAAGGCTTGGAATGTTGACAGATATGAGAAGCAAAACTGCTACACGACTTGCCAAGGAACTTGTGGCGGTCACAGTTGGCTGCTAGCGCAACGCTGGTTCAGTGATATTTGATAAAAGGTCACTTGTAAGGGATACTGATGGCCCTAATACGAACAGGTGACTACTGTTCTTGGCACCAATATGAAGCGCCAACCTACAATGTAAAATTTTGTCACCACTGGGAGTCGAACTTGGGACCAGTTTGATCGCCAACAACTTCGCTAGTAGATTCACGTAGCGGTTTCGTTTTACTCATTTGTACCCACCATCTCAGGCTCTATCGATTTACCTACTCTCGATCCAAAGTTAAATGGAAATTTTGAACAATTCCCTGGTCAGTGTGACTCAACGCGCGTAATTCCAAAATGATTGTTTTGATTCTGAGATATGATCTTAAGAATTTGTTCCAAGAAGTCCGTACGAAATTTCTTCCATTTTTGGCTTCACTAAAGACTTGTGGAGAACTTGTTTTTGTTTGATAGCGGCTATATTACGCCGCAGTCCGCACTACGAACTTTATCACAAGAGTGCTGAGTCATGGGCAAATCTTTCGCTCCAGGAGGGGCTCGTACCCGGATCTCTGCTTTCCGGGTAATTGTGCTACCAGTAACATCAGCGGGGCACCATTTCACCCTAACTCAGCAGTGATAACTTGTGGAGAAGTTTAGCGAGATTGAACGGATTTTAAAAGCCTACAGTGTAACCCATACAATTGACTTCCGGTAAATAGAGCCTGGAAAATCGAATGGTCTTGAAAAGTAGGATTAAATATGCGGAAAACAGGACAAGTGTGACGAGAAAATGTCGCAAGACTAGAGCGTACCGACGAAGAACGAGTGATCAATCGATGACTACGTCGTAGCCCACACGTGATCAGGGACAGTGGAAAGGTCAGGGTGCATGCACTTCGTATCAGTGATGCTGCGGCGTGCGAAGAAATTTCGATGCCAATTTCTAGACAGAATTTTGACGCCACGTTTGGGATAAGGAGTCGAAGCGAGGTAGTATAAGATTTTGCTCCGGTAAAAACATTTCAAGGAGTTTTGGAAAAGTGGAGGAAGAATGGTCCATGGCTTAGAATAATTTTCAAGTCTTTATTTTTCTTGGCCACTTAGGTATAAGAAATATTGTTTCCGAGTTCCGGCTTTTACAGCGAGCAAAAACTGATATAAAAAGTGCTTTTCGGGCTGCACAGCATCTGCTGAATGTGCTAGTTGGCCAAGTCCTCTGTGGGACTGATATTGTTGATAAACTTGCGTTGATTGATCGATCCTGCTGTAAAAGATACGAATGAGGAAAAGAGAAGCAAAATCTTGGCGGATGAGAGTCAAAGGGTTGGATTACTTGCAAACTTTCCAAAGAAGAAACCAATGAGTACTCATTAATGCTTTTGGTTTACCGCCACCTGTACTGTTCCAAGCACATACATAGTACATACTGCATTTTGCAAACATAGAGGTAGGTGATGCAAAAAGAGCTTTCCCTCCACATTGAAAACTGAATTAGAAGTCACACTCTGCTGAACTCGAGCCCAGCATTTCCACTTTTGAATGAAGCATAATGTGTTGGTTATAATTTCCTATTGTTGATTCACAATTTAATTTTCCCCCTGATTTTTGACTTTTTCGCTTAAAAATTTCCGGTTCCATTGTGTGAAGTCGCATGTGTGTACCAAATACCTTCATAACGGGCAGAGAGCTGACATAGTTAACACGTAACGGACGACAGTGTTTTTTTGCGTGCGCCACCATGTGGCGCACGCCGTCACACAGGGTAGGATGTGTGCAGGCTAATGCGAATGCGGGGATAAAACGGGGCTAGAGTATATTTTCTTTTCCAACCTGGCAAAATAATAGATACCTGTTGACGACAAAGTCGTAACCCGCCTTTCCGCTCCAAATCTGGGGTGCAAAGGGAAAATGAATAGAAGTTGCAGGTGACATCTTCTAACAGTGCAAAAAACAATCCGAGTGAGGAATTTGACTATTTTCAGGTGAGGGGGTTGTGGGACGTGCAGACCATGGGTAAGCCATTCATCAAATAGGAAAGTTGGAAAATTAAGACGAATTCCATGAAATTTATTGTAAGTTTGTCAAA